>JAVCKT010012005.1:0-18924 GCA_032273925.1 Rhynchotus rufescens | reverse complement strand
ATTCCTGCTGGGGGGAAGAGGAGTTAAAGTGCAGAACAAGCCATCTATGTAAAATCAATGCTGTTAAACTCCTTTACCCAAGTAACCACATTTCTGATACCTAACCAGAGCACAAACAGTGACCCTAATCGATAAGGGGGATGGATAGGGAAAGAGGGAAGATGTCTTTCAAACAGTTCTGGAGGATTATTTAACGGGAATATCTCAAAACATCAAAGCTCCTAAATGCATGCGTAGCAATTGATCTGTTGTACCCTCCTCTGACAGCAGGTCTGTAACCTCCATGGGCCAACGTGCCTATTTTCTAGTAGCCCACATTTGTATAATTCAGCAGAGACTTGCCTGAAGGCAATGGAGATACACCAGTATCAGTGCTCATGAAATCAATGAAAGCTAAGCCAATGAGAAGTCAATCACATAAAGACCAGAGCATTTGGTGCAGATATGTTTGGGTATATAAAGCATGCGGACCTCAAATAATCCATGCTTATTGCTTTTGAAAAAGTTCTTCTGAAATTTGGGCGAAATCTAAGCTATGGTCAAGGACAATCTGTGGACAGGGAAAGAGTAAGTGGGGTTTTCTACAAGTGCTCAGGGCTTCTTCAGCCTCATCCTCATCAATGGCAACTATAAAGTTTCTGTGGATCTCAGTGGGAGAAGCAATAGGCCAATAACAACCCCCTTTCACTCACCCATTCAGGACTAAATTTGGGGCTCACTTTGCAGGAAGAATCAGTGCTGAAAAAGCCACTTTGAGCTTCTCACTTCCTCCATGTTCCTGTCTCTACTGTCCTTAACTTGTGTTTCCATGTAGGTCTCCTGGACTGCACTTCATATGCTGATAGGAGACTGATCCTGTGGTATCATGTACATTACTGCTGTCCTGGTTTTAAACCAGCCAAGAGGCAAAAATGGAATGAGATGGAAAAAAAGTGCCAGGAAAAATTTGTGACCGGAGGCAAATTCTCACAAAGATCAAGAGTTTCATGTGTTTATCTTATCAAAGGAAAGTAAGGAAAAAGACGAAACATTATCACAAGAACAACCTGCCCTTTGTGGTAAGAAATTAAAGATTACTAGAAAATAGCTGCAAATCCATCAGAAAACATACAAAAAAAAACCTCGTGGTTGGAAGTAAAAGCCAGGCAAATCATAGCACAAAATTACAAATAGTTCTAAAATTAATTAACCATGTATCAAATAACAGGAACATACCAAGGGATAAGGTGGATTTCCCATGGATTAATGTCTTCCAGCTAAAAGCTTGGTTGCTTCTCTGGAAGATAAACCTTCAATGAACACCAGGTCTTGGCTCAGTCAAGGGGTCACTGGACAGAGATACAGAGCAAGAGAGGATAGCTGATCCATTCTGGCCTTCATAAATCTGTGAAATCCTCACACAGAAGCTTGCCCTGGGATCAGAAAAACACACAAACTAAGTCAAAGGGTTGGGTCAGACATGTACCTCTTTGAGATGTACATGTTTGAGACTTTTCTCCCTCCTCCCATCACACAACTGAGCTAACCTGGTAGATCCTCAGTCATCAAATTGAGGAAAAGTCTAGTAAAAAAAAAACCAAAAATGAACTTTCAGATCTTTCTTTGGAGGAATATGTGGTTTTATAATGTGTGAGGCCAAAAAAAAGATGTGTGGGCCAGTGTACTCTTGACAAAAGCATAGATTCGCTGAAGCTTACAATTAATATTTAATACCAACAAGTCTTCTGTGATGCTGTGCGGATGTAAATAAGTGGAGAGAACGTGATATTTACCCCACTATAAAACATTCATGAGAGCTAAGCTATTTACAAAAGCTAAATACGACACTGTATTTACTGTAGGTCACCTCCTAGGGTTAGAGATGAAAAGTTTTTGGTCTAATGGAAAGTAACATAATACACCATAATAATACAACCACTGTCTCGTCTGCAAAGAAATATCTCCGGCTCCTTCTTTCTATTGCAATTACAGGTGGGTAAAGCCACTACAGGAGTAAAAAACAGAAAAACAAAAAGAAATGGTACCTTAAGGAGTCTCAATATTCTGGATGTGTTTTACTATGCACTATTGAACATTGTCATGGTCATGCAAGGTCTCACATCTGTGGACAGGCTATGCATGATGGCTTCGCTGTAATTGAAATTACAGTTTCTCAGGGTTGCAAACTGTATGCTAAAATGCATTAAAATGAGCTGAGGCTTTCCTTCTACTCCAATGCAATTCAGACTTGCCCATGGAAAGGTTCCTTTGTATATTGCAAACCTGTGATCAATATGGATGGTTCAACGGGACTGTCAAAACTTGAAATGCCAGGATGCTAGGAGAGAACTCACTGACGCAAGTCTCATAGCATTATGCTCGGGATTTACAGACCAGGATAGTCAGGAATTTGCTTCCATGCACTAACACCCACAGCAGACCCCCCACCAGCCAACTGCATTATTCTCTATAAGTCTCACAAATCGCAGTAGACTTGTCAAAGCCAAAGCACATTTCTGATTTAGAAAGCATTTGGATGAAGTTGTGTTTTAAAGCCTAAGAAAAAATTGCTTATAAAAGACACTTTTTTTTTTTCTTCTCAGAACTCTGTCTTATTGTTTGGTTTGACATCTAAAAGTAAGCTGAAAAATGGTGTGAATTTAATTTGGATAGGCAATTTGGGTGGAGTAGCAATAAATGAAAGAGGCACCGAAGCTTTAGTCTTTGATGCATATGAAAAGGGAACACTTGTTATTGTGAACTAATTAGAAATGGGTCAACGCCATTTACCTCCATTCACCCTCCATTACTCACAGAGTATTTCTGAATGGGTGACTTACTGGTAACAGGCTTCAGCGCTTTAAAATTCTTCCCAGGAAGGAAAAATAAAGATAGTAGGATGGTTTGTGTGTTTACTATGAATTTTACAAGTATAAAAATGATAGGTTCAAACTAGATTAGATTAAATTAGACTAAACAAAGACCTAATTCATGGGTTAAAGATGGTTTTGAAAAAGTATTTGTTAAAGATTTAAGTAGTAGCATCCTCCCTCCACCACTCCTCCAGAGAATCTTGAAGTAAAATCCCAGGCATGCATTTACTAAACCTCTGTTTCTTACAGATCCTTTCCCATTTGTCCCAAGGTGCATTGCTCCAACATGCAATGATCTTCATTGTTGACCCAGTTGCCTCCAAGGGATGTCTCCTCTTGCAGTTCCCATATGAGAGCCATGTCCTCCCCACCTCCTTCCTCTCAACTCACCTGGGCTGAACCTCAGGAGCAGAGCAAGAGGTCCATTTCAACCCATGGAAGGGCCCACAACCTCAAAAACATCTCAAACTCATCTCAACAAGTTTGAAGTATAACCTGCTTTTGACTAGCTAGGAGTAAGTGACTTGCCCAAGGTGACTCCATCGAGCTGGTGGCAAAACCCCAGAGCATTCTCCATTCGTGGAGAATTAAATTATTAAATCCCGCTCCCTGCAGAACCATCTATAGATCAAACCGACGCTGGAACCAGTGACAAGATAATGAATGGAGACAGTGGTCTTTAACTAAGGCCTAAGAGCTATCTCTGGGGACTGCTCCTGGGAGTAAATCTTACTACTGATATGCTCAGTGCGCATACTCCAGGATAGATGATCTATCACCGCACCATGCAGACCCATTGTGATATCTACTTACTGTGTTCCCACAGAGACAGAGCAAGTTTCAGTGTGATTTATGGAAGAGAATCTGTGAAAATGGGGAGGTCTGCACAGTTTCAGAAGTATTTAAAAGGAAACATCTCCCCATCCTCCCTGAAAATACCTCCCATAACTATCTTTTGATCTGGTAGCATGTTCAAGAAGGACTAGAGATACCAATGAATATGGAGTAAAATTAATTTGGGGTCAAACTGCACAATACTGGAATTTAGTGGAACATTGTGAAGAGAAAGTGGCTAGGTCAGAGCTCATTCAAGAACATCTCAAGAACATTCAAGTGGATGGAGATAAAAGTTTCAGCTAGATTAGCAAAGTGCTTGGGAAGGAGGTGCCCTAGCACAGGTATCTCACGCTAGGTGTCTTAGAACTGTCCAAGGTATCTTTATGGGGGTGGCAGATAAAAGGCATGGCCTAGAGGAGAGACCTCCCTCTAGTAGAGCAGCTGGGATGGGGCTGGATGTGTTTGTGTGTTCTTGGATTATCCCCTGAACTCAGCCCCAAGCCCCAAGAATCCCAGTGCATTGATTGCTCACACGAGTGTGGTGAGTAGGACAAGCTAGAGGGACTTCAGGAGCACGAAATTGATGTGGTTTACTTGTGAAGGGCCCACGCCGGACCAAATACCTTGATGTTGAGATCCAGCTTGCAGGCTGCAGAAGAAAAGTAAAGACAAAAAAAAAAACAAGAAAAGAAAGAAAAAAAAAAGAAAGAACAAAACACACATTATTTTTCACAGTAAAATGAGTTCCTGTCACTCACAAGAACTTCTAAGCCATACTGGAGTCTCATGGCACAGAACTGAATAGGGAGATAGCAGGCAAAAACTTCAGCTGGGGCAAGGGAATTGCCAACATCTATGTTGGAATAAAAAAAAAATCAAATTTTGAAAGCAAATTCTTTTTCGCTCCCAAGTAATTTCTTCCTCTGGCTTGGCAGCAAAACTGCAGGTTCCCTGTTTCTCCATTCCACGCAAACAACCCCTAAAGCAAAGATCGCTGTTTCCAAAACCACTCAGTAAAGTTTTGGGTGCCTGAACTCAGGATAATAAAAATAATAAAGAAAAATCATAAAAAGGGGGAATAAAAGAAATCTAGAAGTTTGTCCTAAAAGCAGCTTTTCGAGGAACAAGGCAGTTTTGGCAATAGAAAAGAGTTTCTCATTACTATATTTGGTGCAGTAAGATTTATTATAAAGAAATTGAATAATTGGTTTTAAATACAGAAGCATCTCATTTCAATTATTTTCTCAAGATTTTCATTTCATCCTGAAGTGCACTTACTGTTTAAAAAAATATTTTTTTTCAGATAAATACACAATCAGAACTAATTTTACCCAAAATCCGAATTTCAAAAAGCTAGCAAAATATTGGCTGTTCATTTTAAGTAGGCAAAATGTGAATTTTTATATCTTGAATTATTTTTACAGATAACAAATATGTATATATATATATATATATAGATACAGATATTAGATATATAGATATAGATGTAGTGACCGTTGTCACCATTGAGCAGATGGTTACCAAAGGAGTATCCGGCTCAAAGAAATGTCACCAGAGGAGGCTGTGGAGGAAGATGATGCCCCAAATTCTAGTTCTTCTGCTGCAATCTGGTGAAACCTTGGGCTTAAATCCTCACTCCTGCCTCTCTCCATCTCCTACCCTGCGCAGAGCTGGCAAGGTAAACTGCTGCCTTTAAAAGCTGATGACTGCAGCTATGACATTATTAAATTGATAATGCAAAAAATGTTTAAATATCCTCCCTGCAGAGCCGTGCTGAGTACGGCAGGTAATCACTAAGGGGTGCACAACCATTTTATGGGTCATCAAATGATAAAGCTAATACGCTGCTTAAACTCCCTAGGAGAGAGGTCTCATTTGGCTGCATCAGGCCATTACACAGGGCTGTAAAAAATGCAATTGTTTGATTTGCCTAAATACAGGTGAGGTGCAATAAAACCCCTTATTTGCCATCCCTTGCTGTGTTATGGCAATCTCAGAGCGGGGACTGGCCTTTTTTTTTTTCCATTTGTTTATGAAGCACTATTCGTACCTATAGTGGCAGAGAAATAAAACTTAAGCACGCGTAGGCGCTTGCACAATCTATTAAGGGCCGGGTAGGGGAATGGGAAGGAAGAGAAGGAAGAGGGTGGGGGAATAAGAAGCTTTTCCGTGAGGAGGTCGCTGGGTGTGCAGGATGAGGCCACACGGATGCGTTCGGGCTAAGGGGACGGAGAAGAGAGGGAAGAGGAAGGTGGTGGGTTCTGGAGTGACATGGAGAGGGGTCCGAGGACCCCACGTAGGAGCTTTGGCCACGCTGGGGAAGAAGGTGGAGAAGAACAGGCTCTACATCTCGACGGGAGGAAGGAGCGATACCACCCCGATGGTCCAGGCCCCTCGTCGGATGACAAAGCCCGGCCCCCGTGGCACATCCATCACCCGCGGGCGCCCCAGGCGAGCGCATCAATAACGCGGCGGCGGCCGGCGGGCCTGCCCACGCGGCGGCCGCGCGGCGTCGCGGCCCACCGATCCCGCCGGGCTCCCGCCGCGCCGCCTGCTGCTCCAGCGCCCTGCTGGTTTAACCGCTTCCTCTCCGCCGGGGATGCTCATCCGCAGAGGCCGGGACGAGGATGCCGGCCACATGCCAGCGACGGCCGTGCAAGGTCCAAGTCTCCCTTTACACCTGGAAAGGAAAAAATACAGGTCAGTTACAGGCAGCAAAAAATATCCTGGCAATTCGGCACAACCACCACTTTATTTTATTTTATTTTATTTTATTTTATTTTATTTTATTTTATTTTATTTTATTTTATTATTCTATTCTATTCCTATTCTATTCCTATTCTATTCTACTTCTCTTCTCTTCTCTTCTCTTCTCTTCTCTTCTCTTCTCTTCTCTTCTCTTCTCTTCTCTTCTACTCCTTCGCATCTTTTAACTAACAGGAAGCCTCCTCCTTCTGCCTACTTCATCCAAAAGGGCTAACAGTTTGAATTAGAATGCAAACATCTTCCAAAACATCTGTTGCCATAATTTGGCTGGATTAACGGTCTAGTTTGTTAGACCATCTGCTGCTCTCCAAGAGCAGAGCCGGTTCCTCGTGCTCGCAGGCCAAGCAGCCGGTTGGCCCATGCTGGAAGCCCTCGGCTGTACTTGGTTGTCCTCCCAAGAAAGAACCTGCAATGGCCTCTGAAGTCCTCAGAGCTCAGGGTTAGGGTTGAACAACCCATGACCCTTCCCCAAAGCTCCTTAAGGATCACACAGAGGGGTCATCGGCATAACGGAGATAAAGGATGTATGATGTGATGGGAACAGATTTGGAAGATGTGTTGGCAAAGCTTTGGCTAACAGCAGGTTAAAAAGAGATTTGTTCTCCTCTTGGCTTCTAATCATTCTTGAGTGATTCCTAGCACTTGTTTCTGGGTCATTATTTTTGGTGTATTTGGGTTAAAAAGGCCCAGTGTGAGGAGATGGACACCAAGACCTGGAGAAAGGAGCCGCTTGGCTGGAGCTGTATCAGACGCAGGTTCTTCTCTTTCATTTCTGCTATTCTCAGGCCAAAATCAATTTACTCCTAGGTAGTGGAGCTGGCAGTAATTCCCATTCTCACTCTGCCTCGAGCAACTTGTGTATCTCAGAGGTGACGAGGACAAAAGAGCAACGGGAACCTCAGGAGGAGTGGAGCAACCTGAAGGAGCCTGGCTATGTGCTCTGGGCAGAAAAGTCCCCTCAAATGCGTCTGGCCACTTCACTCCAGAGACCCACCTGGGAGAGATGAAGGCTTTTGGTGCCCGATGAATATCACAGTGATGGTGGAAGCTGGAACCAGACATATCAGAGGCTGATGGTCTCATGGAGAAGTGGGGAGAACATTATATAAATATACATTGAAATCTACATCAATTTTACTGCCTCTCAGCAGTTGCCTTCTGCTATATGACCCTACAGTGCCTGGGAAGCCCTAGTGTCTCCTTGCTGGTGGCTCACCATGGCAGTGAAAGCCACAGCAGCAGCAAAGCCAACACAACACCGGCAGTAAAGGGATTTGTCTGACTTCCCACCCTGCGCTGTGGACTCCAAAGCTCCAAGAAACCAGGAACCTGTAACCATAAATCTCTCGAGAGATGCCCGCTGCTGCTCTTGGAGCAGGCAACCCACCACCCAACTCCTCGTCCTGTCCATCACCGATGACCCAGCAAGTCCAGTGATGGCAAAAGAAGAGATTGCAGCCAGGAAAAGCTACGGAAAGCTTTTCTTCAAGCAATAGGCTCAAATCCCGGTAGGGGCAGCTCTGCATTTGAAACCAGACCAGTTAATTGCAACTTCATAAACTGCAGGAGTTGATTACTGAGTTCAATCACCTGAAAACAAAATCTGTGCAAATCAGGAAAGTTTCCGTCTCTTAAAATGTCCCTGTTGGCTCCTGGGATAAACATGAATGATCCAGGCAAATTTGTGAGCTGGTGCTAGCAGTGTTGGTGACACCTGTAGCAAAATTTTGATACTGCTAAAAAGTAAATGGGAATTTTTAGAGATGAAGCATCTTCTGCAACGAGAAAAAAAAAAAGAAAAAGAAAAAAAACCCAGACTCTTTAAAAAGCACCCAAACCCACCAGGGAATCTTTGCTCTCCAAGGAAGTGACTCCAGGGGTGTGCGGCCGACCCAACCTGCTCCAACCCAACCTTACAGGTTTGCAGCTCTTAGGAGAACACGGTCAATCCTTTGGGCTCCAAATCCCTGTCTTTCAGCAGAAAAGAGAGGAGAAGATGGCTCAATACAAAAGGAAACTTGCTTTTTTAATTTAATTTTATTTTTTTAGCCTTATTTCCACTCACAGCACTTCCAAAACCCCCTCTCTGGATTCCTATGGTCCAACACACCATGTGAGTGGCATCCCTGGGAGAAGGTTTTCCTCCCTTCCTCACTCTGCAGAGAAACATCCCGTGCTGTTTTTAAGGATGTCTCTCAAGGAGGCTCCCAAAATACATGAGCATCCAGCTGGACTGCTCTGTAAACAGGACGGGACAATGCCAGCAGGGTGATGACCAGGTGACAGCAGCACCTGGATTTTCCAGGAGGACACGTTAGGAGGACAAGCAGCACTAGGGCAAAGCCCCAGCCCTATGTGAAGCTTCCCCCTGCATCCAGAGTCCCAACCACATCATCTCACTGCTGCCTTTCCTTTTTTTTTTTTTCCCTTTCTCCCTGTTATTTAAATGATTTTGAGCAAGAAAGTAGGCCAGGAGGAAAAAAAAAGAAAAAAGGAAAAAAAAAAGGGGGGGTTAGCATTGTTTTAATAATTAGCAATTACCATCGCTGCAATATTAATTGCATATTTCCATAGCAAACACCCCCCTGGAGGGGAAAAGTGAGTGGTGGTTAGAGACCGCCGAAGCCTAAAACTGGAATTTCCTAGAAATGGGGAGGGGGAAAGGAAAAAAAGAGAGAGCAAGAGGATGAACTTCTTACATTCAAGTAAATTACTACAGGGATTCCTTAGAAACCTTTAATTAGCCCTGCTCTGCTGTAGCATTGATTGGTCTGAAACTCATCAATTATTCAATGGCAGTGGCTCTTTCTCCTTTTTTTTTTTTTTTTTTTTTCATTTTTTCCTCCTCCTTTTCATCCTTTACGTGGAAGAGCCTCTTAATCTGCTCCAGGCCTTTCTGCTTTGACTGGCCAAGAAACCGCTCTTGGTTTCCTGTTTCCAGCCCCAAAGCCTTAGAATTTGGGAGTGCTACAGGCGAGGTACCACCAATGGGTCTTCTCATACCATCCTGTTCTGGTCCAGGCCCAAAAGCTGTCTGGGAAATGAGTGAAATCAATCCCAGATCGGTGCCTGCCTCCAAAACTCTGATATGTGAATTTTTTAATCGAGCAAAAATCTGATTTACAGACTCAGAGAATTCTGGTTTAGCACCCACAACAGAAACTTGAAGCCATTTTGCACTACCAATTGCCCCAAAACTGCTTGAATTTAATGAATTTGTCTTTCCTGCCTGCCTTAGTGGTCAGTACAGCTGCAGAGACCTCTCTGAGTCAAAACTTGGCAGGATTTTGCCCTTATTTTCAGTCTGCTCCAGAACCCCAGGGCAGCAGCAGCTTGTCCAAGTCACAGAGAAAGCTCTTGAAAGTTTTCACACAAGGCTGAAGCCCTGGGAACATCCATTTTTCTGCATGGATGTCTAATTTGACCTTTATAATTCTTTTTTTGAGGTGGTGTTGATGAAACAAGGTTTAAATCAGTCATGAGCAGTCTCAAAAGACTATTTTGAAGCGAAACACACGTCACATATCCCATTCAAATTAATTCACAGCAATGCTTTGCCTCTAAATCTGGGAGGCTTTCCCCCCCTCTCCCAGCCAAAACAATCCTTTAGTTTAATGCAAAATTGGGTACCCTGAAAGTATTCATTTTGACACAGAAACCTCTCAGGCAGTCCCACCTCCAGCTTTCATTCACCTTTAATAGTGCCCATACTTTTTCCTAAGTAAAGCTTGTTTTAAAATATACTACTGGAAATGGAGAGAAAGAGAGAAATGAGTCATTCATCTCAATAACATACAGAGATATAAATAGACATAGAGATCTATATACACTTAGGTAGAGATCTATATCTATCTATCAAGTGTTATATACATATGTTTTATATATATATATACACACAAGAATCTATCTATATCTATCTATCTATCTATCTATCTATCTATCTATCTATCTATCTATCTATCTATCATGATATTATCCATGACCCAACCTTGGTCCATGGGGACTTTCTCCATCCTGGGATGTGCCCAAGTCCTCAGGAATAAAGGTAGTAGGACAGGACCCATTTCCTGGTCCACCTATTTGGCCATTGCCCCCATCTAACACATCCCGCAGGCATTTCACCTATTCTCCACTTTATAGATCTACTCCAGACTTTCTAAATGGGGTCTGGCAAAAAAAAAAACCCAGTGATCCAACCCTGAACCTATATAAAAAATATAACCCTGAACGTATATAAAAATATATATAAAAAATAAAAAAAAATGCTTACAGATTTCCTTTTTCTCACTGCTTTCTTCCCGTTTGAGGGGTTGGAGCAGCATCGTGCATGCACATTAGCTTGGGTATTTTCTATCCAACTTATTCCAGGGAATTTATTCTCCAGCTCACTTTGGGAAACACCTAAACACAGCAAAACTCAGCAGATTTGACAGCCCTCAATGCCTCTTGTTACTACATGGAGGGAAAAAAAGCCTTAGGCAAATGCAAACACCCAGAAATTCCTTGGATGTTTGGTTCACCTACCTGTGCTGGAGGAGCATTTGGAGCCTGTTTTACCCTAGAACAGGGTCCATGCACTGGTCGCCCTGGCACGACGGCGTGGGTCCGCGTCGGAGAAATCAGAGGAAAGAGGTTTGGATTCCATTCCTGGGGGCTGCCCCACTCCTCTGCGGGAGGAATATTGCAATAAAAAGGTCTAGAAATGTGAGGTTTTTGGAAGTAAGTAAAGAAAAGATGAAAAGTTTAAAAAAAAGTTAAAAAAGAAGTAAAAAAAATAGAAAGAAGAAAAACAAAAAATCCTACTTTTCTTCAATTTTGCTCTTTTCTCCCTTTTTCAGTTCAAATAAAAGGTGAGAACTGTTGCTGTTTCTGTAACTTAGTAGAGAGGTTTTTTTTCTGTCTAACTCCTAAAATCACTTGAGAGCTTACTAAGGAGAAATAAATCCATAAATTAATCAAAACCAAATATTCTTTCAATCAAAAAAAAAAAAAAAAGGGGGAAAAAAGAAAAAAAAAGAAAAAGAAAAGAAGAAATCTCTTAATGCGTCTTAAGAATGAGTTGTACTTTCAGAAAGCAATAATTAAACAATAAGTAATCGATTCTGCAGGACAGTTTGAAACACATCTGCTCCACGCAGAGTTTCTTCTTTGATTGTTTCCATTTGAATTTCTTCTCGCAGAAAATTAAATTAAGAAAAAATAAATCAGAATTTCACACTTCCATTCTCTCTCTTCTCTTTAAGGGCGTTATAAGGTGCTTACGTTGCACCTGTGCCAGAGGCTCAGATATTTCCCCACTACTGCTTATTTATATTTCACTCCTCCACTCAAGACTTCCCTACCAATTTCCATAGGTGTAACTAAAATAAAAAATAAAATAAATAATAATAAAAAAAAACCTTTCATGGGAAAAAAGTTTATGTTCTGGCTGGATGGAGGATAAATTATGGGGATTATAGAGCACTGGAAACTTGCTGGACACAGAAAATCAGGGCTTAAAAATCCACCTGCCTCATGTTATTTTTCCCCTTGCAATGGCAGGTTTAAGGATGAATCTTGACACTATCAAGAAACGATATTTTTTACTTTTTTCCCCCCTTTTTCTTCTTATTTTTTCCTGGGATCCCTCTCCAGGGCCTGCAGGAGCCGCCGCGTTTCAGAGCCCTTCGCCCCCTCCCCAATTTCAAGGAGAACGTGCAGCTCATCAAAATTTAATGCCACGGGTAACGAAGCAAAATGAATATTTAATTGGCACTTTTATGCGAGACCAGCTAACGAAACCAGTTAAGCACAGGAATAAATAAATAAATAAACAAACGGAATAAAATAAAAATGAAGCCCCCCCCTCCGACGGAACCGAAGCAGTTAAGCTATTGGCAACAAGCGGCTCCTAATAAACATTCAGCTAATTCTGCAGGAAAAGCACTAATTAGAAAAGCAATAATAATCGGTGTAATTGCTCTAAATTACCCTCCTCGCCGAGAAGTGCGCGCGGGTGCCGGAGCGCAGCTGCTCCCGCTGCAGCCCCGCGCTCCGCTTTGCTCTGCTGCCCTCTCCAGGTCTTGCCAAGGGGCTTCCAAAGGTGCCAAAGACCAGAGATTGGGTGGGAAGTTCCCAGGGTCTCCGGCACCCTTAGGTGCACCGAGCTGGCCGGCCCCAAATGCAATCCGGGGAGAACCAAGCATCAGTCTTGATTGAAGGTACCAAACGCAGGGAAGGACCTAAAGACACCTCAGGCACCACGTTTCTCATGATTCATCCTTTCTCATGATTGATCATTTCTTATGATTCATCATTCTCATGATTCTCCTTCTCTGGAGGTCTTCAAAACCCACCTGGACACCACCCTGTGCCACATGCTCTGGGCGTCCTGCTTGACCAGGAAGACTGGACTAGATGATCTCTAGAAGTCCCTTCCAACCTGAAGATCTGACCACTCTGTGATTCAGGCTATGTTTTGGCCCTCAGGACCTCCCTGGCTCCATCCCCATCGTGCTCATCGCTGTCAAGTGCTCAACCTAGTTCGTCTCCCTCGCACGGTGCTTTCGTTTGTCACCACCTTCCTTTGCACCAACGTGAGCAATAATTAACAGGCCACAAACTCTCACTGATCGCGTGTCCGTGACAGCCAGCGCGGCGTGCACGGCCGTGGAGCGTTTCCAGAAGAGGAAAGTGCCTCCCCCTGCAGCAAGGAGAGCCCAGACAAGCTCATGCTGACTGGAGAAGGCCAAGGTACAGACTGCGTTTTTATGTGAATATCCCAACTCAAGCTACAAGCGATGACGTGCGAGTGCGAGTTGTCAAAACAGAAATATTCACCTCTTGCTGTGGTCCATGCTCTTATGCTGAGCCTTTGCTGTGCTGGTAGTTGCAAAAAAATTGGGCAATGCAGTGCTCGAGCCATGGTGGAGCAAGTCGTAGGTGTGGTTGGCCAAGAGCAGACCAACGCATCGTCCTGGCTTCCCAGCTCCGTGTTTGCCAAAGTGCTCCTGGTTGCTCCATCAAGTCCTGGGCAGGCCAGTCATCATCCAAACCAAGCCCTGGGCTTGTTGGTCATCAGGAGCCTCAGTCCATGGCTGCTAGCCTCGCATGGGCAAGCTCAAGCACACGCTTGGCCTCTTAATTTGCTTTACTTAGAGCAGCTCCCAGGACAGCAACAGATATGGTCTTTTTTTCATTTAATTTCCATGGACTTTGATGGAATCATTACAAAGAAAGTTATTACCAGAATAAAGTATAAAGGTTACAGGTTGTCCCAGAATTTTCTCTTAAAACAGGAAGAGAGCAGAAAGCCATGGAGTGTCCAAACCCTGACCTGGTTTTATTCCTGCTGTAATTACACTTAGATTCCTGTTGCTTCCACGCGAGCTTTGTTGCTATTTGCGTTGCTTTAACAATCCATTAAGCAAATACTGTACGTTGGGAAGTGCTACTTCTCTTCGGAGCAACTGCAGCTTCTCCAGCCCTGGCCAGCACTAACTCAGCACCAGGACCACGGCACAAGGGATGAGGACACAGGGCCAGGGATTTGCACATGCAGGGAGGAGTTTCCAGCAGTTGTAATTTACCCTATGGAAATGCTTTCTATTTTTATGTATTTAAAAGTATTGAGGACACTCGGATTTTTTTTTTTAATTAAAAGAACTATTTTTTTTTTGTAGGAACCCAGATTAATTGCAAAAGCCTGAATTGGATTGGGCTGGAGAGAAGTTTCCTGCCTCACAGGACTTGCTCAGCTGCTTCGTGCCCTGGGATGGGGTGGAACAAGCCAGGGTGGGCAGTGGGACATCCATCCGTGAGGACAGGAGCCACTGAAAAGCAACAGGTCTAACCCAACAGGCTCTTCCCAGAGAGGCAGCAGGATAAAAATCCCATGGGAATGGGAATTTGGTACCAAGATAAAAAACCCATGAGAAACCATGGGAATTTGGGCACCTTCCTTCAAAGCCTCCTACAAGCTCGACAAGGGGATGCAGCAGGCATGGCCAAGCCCCACACTCCCACCACTTGATTCCACCTTTGCATGATTTTCAACACTATTTAATAAGCTCAAGGGGGAAGTATTTTAACCTTTCAGCGCGTTGCAAGGCAGGTGAGTGTCAGCCCAAGGGAAGGAGGTGGAAAGGGAGGAGAAGGCAGAGAGGCTGGATGGAGAGGACTCGGGCAGCAGGGAAGCCCGGGGGCCTGACCCCGCTGGCACTTGGCCATGGAGACCACACGGGCACAGGGGAAAGTTCAGGTTTACATGACCACGGATCGGGTTTGTGTTCCACATAATGAGCACTACCAGACCTACCAGACTCTTTCATTTGCCCATTCACCCTTTCCTCCTTTCCCAAGTGGCCTCTGCTGTCTTAAGACCTGCCTCATTGTGCTTGGTCTGGCAGAGTGGAAAATTTAATTTTCAACTAATTAGTTTCTAACTTGCTGAATAACCTCAAATTACCGGGCATCACCTTTCCCAGAGGGGGAGAACAACATAACTATTCACCTGTATCCAACATTTGACACTGCAGGAGCCCAAAGAATGTAACAAAGGATCCCCAATTGGCTATTGTCTTGGCTCAAAGGTCGAGAGTCATTTATGACAAAGCTCTAATTAATAGTTTATTACCCGTAACTGACCACAGTTGCTTTTGTTGGCATTTAATAGTATTAGCTAAAGGTTTGCTTTGAATGGGGAATGAAGTTACCTATAGAACTGTTGGGTTTGGCTCCCCTTGGTCTTCAAGCAACGCTGCCCTCTGGCCCTTGGCTTCTGCTGTCCCTCCACGTGGGCCTATTTGTGCCACCGGCTTTTCACCTGACACCAAATCATCGGCATGATCTTGCGCTGATTATTTGGTCACTGAAAGGTCACACAAATACAAATAATATTCTTCATTTGTTCTCATGAATGGCCTGGCAACCACACAAAGCCCAGGCAGATCCTTGAAGCCAAGAACAGCAGTGGCTGCCATCAGGATTTAAATTTAAGTTCATGTAACATCTGGGTTATTTTGCCAACAATTAATCATCAGGAGACTCTGGGTTTTGCTCCTTTTGTTTATGCACAAATTCAGCCTGGACTGAAGGGATCCTTAACTCCTAGAGAAGCACAAATCTCCCCCTCCACCACTGCAGAAATCCAGCCTGCACTCCGAGTTGTGGTCTCCTGCCAGCTTTTTCCAAGTACCCATTCCAGGTTGGGGGATTTTTAATTTAATCTAAATTTAAACTTGGATTCTCATCCTCCAGTTGACTTCTTGGTTTAACAAGCGTTTCCCTGACCAGTGGTAAAATTCAGCCTCAACAAACAGCTCAAATCACAGCAATGTAGACTAACATTTTAGCAATGGATGGTGGTAGGGCTAAGCTGAGGCAACTCTAACCTTTTGGTTGAGCAAGCAGCTTTCCACTAACTTCAATAGCTTTTTTGGTACCAATTGGCCACCCCTTGTGTCCCTGCTAAAGCCCAACACTCCCTTCATCTCATCCATCTGCCTTTCAGACCTGAGAAAACCCTCGTTTCCTCCCTCCTGCCCATCAGCCAGGTCACATCTCAACCAAAAGAGGCCATGGGCATGTGACAGTGCGACCACGTAACGTGATGTTGCTGCAGCAGGAGATCGCCTTGGGCCTCAGGCTCCATCAGAGGCTTCCTCAAATACTCGCTAGCAAGCAGAACAAGGCAATGCATCCTTAGAGAAATCTGCCTATCTAGGCAGAAACCTGACCAAAAACCAAACCCAGACACTTTTGCTCTAAACCCAAATCCTTCATCTAAAAGCTGCCCTTGGTTTCACAGGTGGCAGGGCACATTTCTCCGATGGAGATTTAATGCTTGTTTCTCCAAGTGCAATTTCTCCCAATTCCCTCTGGATAACTACAGCTGTGCTGCTCTTCTTGTCTAGGGAGAAACTGGGCAAACTTTGCACTTTTTCCTGCAGAAATCCTTCTTGGGAAGCCGCTCTGCGCCGACATTCCCGGGAAGCGCGGCCGCATCCCAGCAACCTGCTGGTGGCAGCAGCCGCCTGCCGAGGCCAGGGCCGGTACCGAGGCCGGGCCTCCCTCCAGCACAGTGCCAGCCCCGCACTGCTGCTGGAAAACAGCCCTTGGCAGCAAGACGGCTTCCAGTATCGCTTGTTTGGGCCAGCTGGCCAAAGCGAGAGGCCTTGAGCTCATCAGAGTGAGCTCAAAATTTTTTCACCAGAAAGATTCCTTTAAGCAAAGCCAGCTTGCAAGGGTAACCTGACCTCCCTGCCACCCTCCTCTTCCATTTAACCCCCTTCCTCTTCCCTTCTCAACAGCCTCTGCCCCTGTCCTCTTCCATTCTCAACAGCCTTTTGCTTGGTGCCTGACAGGCCACAAAGTCCCAGCAACAACCCAGGTCATTGCAGATGTGGAGACGTTTCCATTCATAGACAATTAACAAATGTAGCTGTGAGTGTAAATAATTATAGAGAACTTTACTGAAGCTGCATTTTTTTTCCCCTCAATAGAGAGGAGTAGCTCAAGGGCTTTCAATGCAGGAGAAATGCAGCACGCATGCAACAGCCAGGCACTGGGGCGTCGCAGGGAGGTGGGAACACCAAAGCCTCACCTAGAAGCCACCTTCTCCAGGCCAGGGACATCCCAGGAGGAAGGACACAGGCAGCAAGTGCTCCAGGATCAGGACGCTCCTTATTTAAGAAGCCCCTGGGCATGTTAGGCAGCGAGGTGGACACGACATCCTCTCCATTCCCAGTCCTCTGCTGCCATCAGGTGGATGTTTGATTTTGTTCTGGTGGAAGTCACAAAATTTCAGGGTGTTTTCCTCCTTTCTGCTGGCTGGAAACATCTCACACGTGGGAAGCAGCTTCCCTCACTTCAGAAGCCCTATGGCCACACAACAAGTTTTCCACAGGAGTCCAGGGAGCAGGTTCAGATACATCAGGAGCAGGGGATGGGAAGGATGCTGGCTTTCCAATCCATAGGGCAAAGACCACAGGTCCAGCCTAAAAGCTTCCTTAGATCAGGACCCCTCCTGTCTAATACCACAAATTTTCAGCAACGTGCCTTCCCACACAACTTCGAGTATTGCTGCACACAGTGTTTGCAGAGAGGCTTGGGCATGCTTTGGCCCTTACCAGAAAAAGCAGGGGCTAATTTAAGAGGTGGAAATCATTCTTTCTTCCATGCAGCAGCATCCCTGAATACTATCTCATACCCTGCTTACCCAGCAAAACATTGGGAATTTGATGGAAGAGTCAGCCCAGCTGATCCTCACAGTTCTTGTACCCTCAATGCTGCCAAGATGGTTGGTGCTGATGCAAAAAGTTGCAAAGTCTCCTTTTCCTATAACTTTTGCAAACAAAATGCTGTGGGAGGGGAGAAAAATGCAGGTAGCGAAGCATAATTTTCAACAAGGATATTCCAAGGAAGCATTGCTGCCTTGGCGTCTGCTGCTGGCCCTTTCAGAGAGAGGATGGGGAAGGAAAGCCAGCCCTTTGGCCTGGTGCTCCACAACCCTTCTTGAGCTGGTAGCAGCTCAGGCCAAGGAGGAAACACCCAGCACAACAAGAGGGCAGTGCCCAAAATCAGCTTTGAAGAGGGAGGAGCTCAGGCTTGTTAAAATCAACACAAGTGAAATGATTTAGGAAGTCAGCTAAAGGCACCAGAGCCCCACATGAAGGAGCAGGACACACCAAGGGAGAGGCAAGCACACAAGCTGGCTCTGCGTTTTGGGGTATCCGACCCCAATTGTGGTGCCCCAAAAGTCCTCCTGGGGCTCCTACCATTCCTCCACCCCTGCTGCAAAGAGGATGCTGAGGCACTGACAAAAGACTATCAGCAGAAAGCAAGGTTAAAAAAGCAATAATTCAGCCAGTTAACTGCCATCATTGTTCCTTCCTATCTCTGCATTCTTGATAAACAAATTCATAACAAGCTTTTACGGCTCCCTTCCCCGGAGCGGTCTATCAGCCCGACGTGCACCGCCAGTTGAAGCCGAGCTCCCACAACACAATATCCCTTAATACGACCTCCTTTGCATTCGCGATGATGTAATTATGCTAATTACCCAGCCTGCTTTGATATCCTCCTATTTCCCGGGACGTTTATGATCAAACCTGTTCCTCTAATTTACTTCCAGTGCCATCGGAGCCGGCGCGTTTTTATGTGGAAGCTCCTCTGCGGCTGTTGGGCTTGCCAAGGCCATAGGGGAGCTTAGACATAACTTTGTCCCGGCTGACAAGAATTTTAACAGTCCCTGCTCCCAACCAGCGCCGAGCCACGTTTGATGGCTTCTCCCATCTCTAACGTGACGCTGCTAATGCCTGCGCCTCCCAAGGTTTCGCCTCTTTGCAGCGCAGTAAATTTCCTGGAAACCTTCACAAGTTTAGCCTTTGCCTTGCGGGGAAGGCGCTGCGTGTTAGAGTAACATTTATCTTGAGAGAGGAAAAAAAAGGGGGGAGAAGAAAGAGAGGAAAAAAAAAGGGGGGAGAAGAAA
>JAVCKT010012002.1:12814-27310 GCA_032273925.1 Rhynchotus rufescens | reverse complement strand
TAAATAAAAAATAAAAAGATATCTGAAGTGCTGGCATTTTGGGCAGAAATTCCAGCCCTTCTCCTCATTTTTTTTTTTGGAATATTTCTAAATGTAGGGAGCAAAAAGACACAGGAAGACGCCAAGCCAAAAGAATTAGAAGGCCTCTTTGAGGATTTCTTGCCATCTGCACTAGTACCACAGCTTGTTCTGCCTTTACCGGAGAGGGGTATAATGAAGAGCTCATGGAGTCTTCTCAGTACTGTCAATGCTGACTATGAAAAATGAAGAAAAACCCAGCAACCCTTAGAAATGAGAACATATTGGTAAAACACGAGAATTCTGAAATTCCCCTCTGGATGCTGCTGGGGTGATGGACACACGTAAGGTAGGCGAGAGAAAGAAAATTCACAAAAAGTAGCAAACCTGGAGATCATTTTGATTAATCTGTCCAGAGTATCTTCAAGTAATTTGTGATTCAAAACCTGTTAAAAATGGGAGATTGTTACAGCACTTTGTCAAGACAAGGGAAGATGTGGATGAGCTGCCAAAAGACAATATTTGTCCTGTAACTTTGCATGTACTGGGAGTTTCCAGTTAACTGGAGCTTAAGATAATTGAATTAAAAAGCTATATAAGTGACAGATCTGTAATTTGAAGAGGAAAGAATGGGCTGAGCCACAGATAACTCATACAGATTTTTTCCCTATGATTTTAGTTTGTTCATTTGAAGAAGTATAAATAGAAAGCAGAACTTTTTGCTATTTCTGCTGGTTCACTGCTGAGTACATTCACATCCAGCTAGCCGGGAATCTTACTGTGACTCCAACAGCTCTTGACTTCAAAAGATTTTCCACGTGGGATCAGATCATCCAAATGACAAGTTGACATCTATCAGGTACGCAGGTGGATCAGGGCTGAGGATATCTGTACGTCTGCTCGTCACTAATCCCTAGGCGACACAAATAGCTGCCTGATTATGGTAAGTGAATTGATTTTTGTTTTTAAGTCTGAAACAAGTTTTACCGTTTGTTTGCTTGCTTGCTGGGTTTCTCTCACCTTGAGCAATTCAGTGAAAATCTGCATCAATCCCTGTGCTCAGAGAGCTGCTGCTTCCTCAAGGATCACGTGGGATTAGAAGATAGCCCAGGCTGGCAGGAGCTTCAGGAAGCCTCTAGTCCAACCAGGCCAGACCCAGAGGGTCAGCTTTGGGGTGGCATATCGTTCAGAGCTTAACACTTCCAGAGATGGAGAGGGAACAACTGCCCAGGTGGGGAAAAGGCCCAGTCCGACCTTTCCTTGTTTAAGGTCACATGTGCTATCTCTCACCTTCCCCAGCACGCTGGCTCCATGGCTCCAACACCTGCTCCATGGAAAAGCCTGGAAAACACTGTCCAATATTGACTACAGTATGAGGAAATTCAATACCTTTTAGTTTTGCTGTCAAATCTCTCTAATTTTGTGTTTTTTATTAGTCTCTGACCTAGCCTTCTCCCAACATGAATACTGTTGAGGACCTCTTATTTTATCTACCTCTGAACCAGGTTGCAGCCCTTACAAAAGAGAAGGTCCAACAACCCCAAAAGTACCTGGGTTATTATTTTTTTAATGGGCAAAGATTAATGTTTTGCCCTATGAGCACACTATATCTGGCAACAGGAGTTATATTTATTCATTCCACCTACTGAACGCTGGGACATGAAATCAGTACAAGAGATAAAAATGGATGCTTTTATGCATATGTTATGAAATTTATGTACGCACCTTTGCTCACATTGTTCCAAAGGGAAAATCTTTCACAGTAGGCATCGGCTGCTTAATTAGCACAGAATAATTAAAACTCACTGCAGGGAAAATTCCCTCGCCCCACAGCAATTATGTATTGAGGGCTCGTGGCTATTGCGTGCACGATTCAAAAACAACTTTTGGGTAGCTTACCGAAAGCTGCTCATTTTGCCTTGTAATGGAAAGGCTCCTCAAGCAACTCAAAGTTAACCCAGGGATTAAGAAAAATAATCTAACAGCCATCAGTAAAGTCTAATCAAGCAACATATTAACTACTTTCACTTCATTTTTCAGGGTCAGCTCCTTTGATCACTCATGCTGATTTATGTAGATTTTTGGACCCGAAGAAATAAATTCACTATAATTAGACAGCAAGAGCCGCTTCAAAGGTCGTTAATAATAATGAATTAGTTCGGTCACTGTCAATAGAAACTCATATACTGTATACTTTTTCACTGATCATAAATATATAACCAAATTTCAACAGATCTCAGACTCTTAATTAATTTAGTACCTTATAAATAAGGTAAGAATTAGTTTTCCAGTCTGACCTGCAAAATGTCAAAATTCTCCATGTGAATGTGTTTTTACCAGGAGTATGGCATGTGGCTGTGAGCCAACAGAAAACAAAGGGTCTGACAACACCATGAAAAGATTTTAATTAAGGCTTTGGGGTGAAATTTGAAAAATGTGAATCATTTGTGTATTTTACACTGAGCCACTTGTCTTACTTTGCTATCAGGACTGCAATTCCCTTTTTCCTCTCCATTTTGCTTTATGCTGAGTATTAAAGGAAAGCCTAAAGCAGAAGAAAAAAGGAGTCAATAACAGCAATATAAAACATGGGTGTATGAGTTGTACCCAAATACATGAAGGTGGGAAGAGATGGAGGGGAGGTTTACATTAAGCAACTACAAGACCATTCATTTCACCTTCTTGCCAAGGCTGGGCTTGAAAGAACCTCGACCCTCCAGGCTGGCCCCAACCACAGCCATGATGTTTGTCCAACTTTTCAAAAAATAACCCTGAGACATCTCAAAAATGGCATAAGGATCTCACTCTACTCTCCTCACCAGGCCTATGGTCCTAAATACTGCCTTAATCCAAATCTAAGTCTTCTGCCTTTGAATCCGCCGCTTGAATGCAAATCCTTCAGGGCATCTGCATTTTCAGGAATGGGTCTGATGGACGAGCAACAAGTTAACAGTTAATTAAGAAATCAACAATAAAATGCAAGACCTTTGCTGGTGTGGCAAGGGCACGAGGTGGGAACTTTGGGTGCTCTCCCATAACAGCAAGGAAGGGAGGCGGGAAGTTTAATCGAGGCCGGGCGGTCTCGCTTTTCTAAAACCTGCAAACAGCACCAAATACCAACCTTGTGCTGGTGAATAAAACCAACTAACTAAAGCCCCACACTGCCCCAGTGGATTATTTTACTGTCTCTTTCAATGAACTGGCATGACAGGGTCTCAGCTAAACAGACTTTTACAGCCAGCATTAAAGATTTCCCCCCAAAACATATTTAAAAGTCCCATTTCTGTCCCATTCATTAGAGACAGCCCCATTGCTATTCACATGTACCACAGTAAATCAATAGCCAAGCCAGGCAGTCGGCAGCCTGCTGAAGCAGAACGTGCCAAACTCACTTTATTAACTCCTGGGAAGCTTTTAGGGGCTGAAATGGGAAGCAAATCCCCTTTTTGTGTTGCTTAAACCAATTTATAATGGGCAAAATTACATCAAGATACCATAAAGAGATTTGTACAGCAAAACAGAGGCTGAATTACTGTAACATTTTCCAACTCAATTAAATGATTGAAAAACTCCTTTAATAGGAGGCACCGTGGTCAGGTATATCACACTGTAAACTAAATTGTTGCTGCATATAGAGATTGCCATGATACATAATCCATACACACGCTGATGGATTATGATTATAAATGTAATTCTTCTCGGTCTGGCTCCATTAAGCAACAGGGAATTACTCCCATTCCTTCTGCAGCAGCTGAGACCCAGATGCCACTTCACATCTCAAGATCCTGAGGATGATTTTACTGTACGTTTTAGGAAGCACTGAAGTGAAGCAGAATAGAAATTCTGCTAGACCAAGAAAGTTAAAGACACTGGAATAAGTCTTCTCCTGGGGAAGAATTTGACCTGCATGTAGTCAAAGGGAAGCCAGTCTTATCCATACTTTTCCACCTCATACAAACAAGCAACAAGACTTAAATTACTTAAATTTCTAGCCAATACACAAGCATACTGTAAGCTAAACCTAGTGGTAGGTAGGCTCTCATTATCAAATTTGGGTCTGCTTCATTCTGAAATACAATATAAAGCTGAAGTTCTTACTTCCCAAGCACTTTTTCCATTACAAATATGTCCAAATGGAAATTCAGCTGGTTAAAAGGGATGAATAACTGGAGGAAAAACATTTCAAAATCTTCTGGAGCAATTCAAAATAAAATACTGTTCATCTCACCAGAAACAATCCTTTCTGCATTCTATCTATTCCATCTATTTCAATGTTAAAATTGGTCATAAATTTTGGCTTTAAAAGTAAACCTTCATAAGTGCTTAACAGAAATAAAGGTGCCACGTTCCCTATTAGCATTAAATAATGCAATGTAAAGACCTGCCAGGCTGAAAAGGACCTTCACAATGAACCAGCAGGACTTCCTGCACAGCCCAAGCTTCCTCGAGGAGCATATTTTTTCATCTCAGGATGCTATCTCCAACGCAAAATCCAAAACCACACCCAAGTCAAAGACTGACCTCAAACAGTAAGCACCATAGCCTTGCTTCTTAAGTGTAAATATTTCCACACTGTTCCTGTCTGCCAGCCTGAAGTTGCTTGGCTTAGAGCACAAAGACTCAACTGCCTTGCCCAACTTGGATGCACTTCTTAATTTCCCATCTGACAGGAAACATCAGTAAACGCTGCTATAAAAAAGCCAAGTGAAATGTTTTCTCATCAAATCTGGCCTCTAAAAATCACGCTTGCACCTGAACCAAACCCCAGCGTGAAGAGTGCATCTCTAAAACGTCCCTCTTGTCTAGCCAAAGCTGCTGGAAACGTCCCCATAGAACATATGTTCAAGACTATTAATGGTATCGCAGGAAATGAAAGCTCAGCAACACGTTTCCGCCAGGCAGAAAGCCCAGATGTTACCTCAGTGAGGCGGGTTTCTGGTTCTCCTTGCTCTAGTTTCTCAATAACCATTTCATCCCGCACTGGATGTTGTGACCCCCAGAAAGGTGCCAAGAAGAAACATCTTTACCTTACGCATATGCTGAGGTAGGAAGGTTCACCAAGCCCAAGAGAGTATTTTAAAAACAAGCAAGATAAGGAAGGTTTCTGCAGAGCAAAGAAGATGATGTTGTGGAAAGGCAGAGCATCCAAGAAAGTCAGCTAAAAACCATCATGAAAAGGTGCCACAGAAAGGCTCAGTTTGGCAGAGACATGATGACTGGATAAAATAATAGCAAGACAAACCAGGAGCTATGCAATTAAGTGACCAACATAGACACAAGGTGATAGATTCCCAATTTTGGGAAAAGTTCTTCTGAAGATGCCAAAGAGACTGATGGGCAAACCTAGCCAACGATTAGGAGAGAAGACAAGCACTCTAATTTCACTGCATGCCCAATGCAGAGAAGCTAGGCGTGCTGACCCTGGTCTGGACCATAGACCACCATCACCAACATGGCCATTTGCAGGCACCAGTTGAGTAGGGCACAAGAACACGTCCTTCCCAGTGCTGCCAGGCTGAACTGCTGATGAGCAGAGAGGCCATGGGTTGGTGGTCAGGGGCCAACTACCCCATGAATGAGATGGCAAGGTCTGTGCTTGTATGAATGTGTGTTGACACTGTAGCCTAGCTGAGAAATTGGGGTGTAAATGCAATCTTGATGATGGGCTTAAAAGATGAGATATTGTTTCATGTGATACAGAATAGCACAACTCAAATAGGTGACTCAGCCACCAGCCTTGGAGAAAAATCCTTAGTTTCTGGAGCTTTAGTTACACACAACTCCATCAGTGTATGTTTTAAAGATCAGGCTATTCAAGCAAACACTTGAAACACGCTTTTGCTAATACTAGAGATGTCAACACACTCACGAGAATGCTGGAAAGAGCCTGAAAAGCACTGACAAACCACGCTGAGCACAGCGAGCAACCACAGGTAGGAATGCAAATGTCACAAAGAGATCACCTATAGATAGACAAAGCAAGGGTAGAAAACTGCTCTGTTATCCCAGAAACACACTGTCAGTGGAACACACAAGCCAGCAACAGGATTAAGCTATTAAAGACGTGGTTTAGGTTGTTGTGTTAGCCCTGCGACTACGTTTGACCTCCCTGCAATGAGGTATTTGCCCAGCACAAAGACCTAGGGGAATCAGGTCAATTCTCCATTTTGGGAATAAAATAAAAGAATAATAAGAAATCTGAGCTACATGCAGGGGAAATTCAGCTTTGCAGGGGGCAAAAAAGGCAGCAGAAAAGAGAGAAGAATGAGAAGGAAGAGCCAGGAGAGGAAAGGAGACAAGGAGCTTTCTCAGCAGCCTTTCTGCATTTGCCCTGACACTGGACACATATGGAATCGTGCTCCCGGGCTGCATCCTGGTTTTCTTTTGTGGGAGGAACTCCGTGCTGTCCCCACCACGGGAGCAGCCTGGCTGCTTGTCCTGGCTTTGACAGGAAGGGTGAAAAAGAGCAGGACCCTGGGTTGCAGAGCCTTCGTCAAGAAGGGCTTCGTAAAACATAGTCATCTTGTTACTTTGGTCATGTGCTGAGAAGGTTAAAACTGGAAAAAAAATAGGGAGAGAAAAAGAGGAAAGCTCTCATGCCTCAACAAAAGCGTGAATTGTTCTATCTAACACCTAAGTCTACAAGTTGGGTTAACTCTCTGACTTAAAATTTATTCCTCTCCTTTAAAATAAAATCGCATTCCTTGTGCCCCCTTTTTGGCTCTTCTGAAAGATGTGGTGGGAGGATCGATGGCACGGAAGTGGCAGGAAAGAAATGCCCTGCAGTCTGAGAGCACGCGCTTCTCTAATTGCAGATTTTTCCTTCTCCAGTCGCAGCAAAATAGAGCAACTGATGACTACAGCTGGGTGAATGCTGCAATCATTACCCTTGTTATAATGATAGATTTCCATACCAGCCGCAATCCTCCATCTCGCTGGATGGTTTCACGATGGCCATGGATTATGCTGAGGAAATGCTACTCCTAATTTTGTTCTTAATGGCGTGTGAAAATCTAGCGACGCGGTAGGGGCTAATTGTCACGTTGAGCACCATTTCCATCGGTCAAAGACCAGGTAGGTGACGGGTTATTCATTAAAGGAGCCCACTCCAGCCTGGGGTGACAAGGAACAGTGGGTTTCCTGCCCAAGGCAGATGAAGCCATCAGCTGAGCAGCGAAGCTCCCTCACCTCGGCGTTGGGTGAAGCACTTTTCATCCCAGGTCGCACGCGGCCGTACGACCGAGCCAGTCCGGCCTGCCAAGCATTTGCAACCAGCATAATTAAACCAAAACAGATCAATAGCACAGCAGTAATCCAAAGCCAAATCTTAACGAAGTGGAAAAAATAATACTTCAGTTTTCCTGACTTAGCCTAATAAACACAACACACTTCTTCTGAGGGGCAAAAAAAATATTTTTTTTTTCTATTTAAGGATAGGCGTTGTGGATAAAAACTTTAAATACAGATTACTCCAAACTGGCTGAGAGCACAATAGGAATAACACAAATGTGGTATGCCAAAGGCAGAAGTCTTTATCCCTTCCAACAGTATTTTTATTGAAAATATAATTTCCTTATATATATATATTATTAACATATATTACATATTATATAATATATATTATTAGTATACTAATAGTATATATATTACTATAGTACTAATAATATATATTAGTAATATATATATAAAACTTCTGTTCCCTATATGCTGAAAAATATATACTGTACACCCAGCACTCCTCTCCCACTGGTGGGGACCCTTGGGAAAGGGTGAATATTTTCAAGGGGGACAGTTACCCTGGCAAGCTGGATGCAGAGCAGAGCAATGGAGCCAAAATGTCCTTGCCTTAAATTGCCAAAGCACACAAAGCAGAAGTTGACCCCAAATTCCCACCCCGAATCAGTGAACTTTGGCTAAGACATTGGCAAGTCCTCAGTTCATGCACAATTTGCAGCCCATGCCAATGCATTTCTGAAGTCATTGGACCAGCTCATCAGCAAGTTTCATTACATTTATCCATTGAAAGTGGTTGAGCACAGTCAGGAGAAGACATTGCCTAACGAAGGGGAAGAGTCCAAACCCATCTGTCATAGGAAGGATTCACAAAAGATCCTCCTGCTGTCCATCAACATGGGAAATTGGGAATAGTCCCATCAGTTCTTACCAATAAACCTAATCCATACTGCACTGTTGCCCTACTTCATTTTAGCACTGCAAAATAGCCAAAGCTTTAGAGAATAAACCAGCCATCTGTGCCTGCAGGTGTTTACAATACAGGATAAATTAAGAAGTGACAAGGCATTGAGAAGGTTATAGTTGAGTAATTACCACGGAAAACTCAAAATCTTATGCACCAGCTCACCTACCAGAGACAGAGCATCTTTCCCCGTCCTTCTAAAATCAGTTTTTACTCTTATTTAATTTGCCCTTCTGCTTGCCTGAAGGACATTGCCTCTCATCAAACACAGACCATTTGCAGCAATTAAGACACATCAATACCTCTGCTTTTTTTTTTTTTTTTTTTTTTTTTAATTTAATTGATGCAATAAATCCAGTTACCAGCATTGTGTGCCTCTCTCCATCTACAACAGCCTGTTGTGTCTTCTGGACCATCAGGCTCTTTTCTTCTTACTTTCCTAAGTGTTCAAACACGGACATGGTGAAAGGCAACCAAGACAGTTGGGCTCAGATGATCACCAAATCCTGCTTCCCACAAAGATCCAGCTCCAAGAAAGCCACTGGCATCTTGCTTTGACTTCTCCAAGTTCAAGACCAGCCTCCAATTTCCTTAGACCTTATATCTCCTTAGCACAGAAGACGTAGAGCAATTGTCACAATAGAGGAGCAATCAGCAAAGAGGGTGACCTCCAGTAGAGCAGAAAGACAGAAAACAAAAATGCTAAGAATGAAAGATATAGCAAGATGAAAAATAACATCAAACTTGGACACAGGCTATCTTTGCAAAGTAGATGTGATTAATATGTCATATACTGGCCGCTGTGCAGAGGAACCAAAAACAGTGATTTACAGCTAAATTATTTTTGCTTTATTACATTATATGGAATTAACTGTACTGAGATGCAAATCAACACAAGTGCTCTGACTATTCCTCATAAAAGGATTTGCTCTTGCCCTTGAACAAGACTGGTGCCTCAGAGCTGGCAGACAACAAGATGATTTTAAACATGCTTTTACCCTGTCCTACCCAAAAGGGGAGACCCATATCTAGATCAGATACCATGCAAAATTTCCCAGAAAAGAAGAATATTTCTAATATGGATGTATATTTCTTCGGTTTTGAAGTAAAACTTCATTTTCTGGTCAAATCCAAGTAATCAGGACACTTGCTCATTTGATTTTAGCTCCTAACCAAGCAGGGGCTTCTGGGGAGCTGACTTTTGTGTATATTTCCTATCTAACCTAGGAGAATTTAGATTTTCCTGGAGTGGAAGACTCCACCACTGCATGACTCCATATAGCAAGAGGCAAATATTCACTTGCAATACATTACACAAAATTTCAATTATTATCCTGCTGTTTCACAATCACTCAAAAATATTAGCTGGGGCAATGAAGACTCACAGCAACTTTGTAATATTTTTTGCCTTTTTTACATCAGACTGTTATGATTTTAGGAGTCTGAAACAAACCTCACCTGGAGGAGGGAGAAACAAATGGTCCTGCATGAGCAAGTTTTCAGAGTCTAGCTGGGATGCTGCTCAACTAGGCTCATACTTCATTGGTGCCTCTCCTTGTCACATTCAGGTCAACAGGAGCTTGAAATTAACTCAAGATATGTAGAAAGTTCAGAAAAGGCAGGCAAGAAAACCCCATCCTTTGGTGGGGGTCCCGCAGGTCATATCCTGTCTGCTCTCTGAATGTCAAAAAGAAATAAAACACTATTTACCACCACGGTTATGACAAATGCAAAGGAAAGAAGTATGCTCCCAGATAGGAGAGGAATAGAAATCTACTTTCTTGCAAGAGATCAAACAGAAAGAGGACAGATCTATGGGGGAAAAAAAAAAAAAAAAAAGAAAAAGAAATGCACACAAATAATTGGACTGAGCAGAAATCTGGTATCTTAGACAAGCAGCTACAGGAAGCAAATTATGAAAAATAAATGAAGCAGAGACATGTGAAGAAATAAATGCAGGTAAAAACGCATGGCATCAATCCTACAGGCTTAGACTTTCTTAAACTTACACACATTGACATTAATAGGACTGCGCTATGTAATATACATTTAGAACTGCAAGGTGGGCACCTCATTCTTCAAACCATAATCTTGGAGCTCCCCCCTGAAGTTACCTTCACCCCATGGGAACCAGGTGACCTGATGCACGGTTTGGGTCAGTCTCAGTTTGTACAGCTTTGGTGAAGGAAGGTTGTCTGAAGCACAGTGGTTTCCTGCGGTGGTATCTCAACACCAGAGATAAAACGTCATTTCCTTTTGACTTGGGGGAAGATGTTCACTGTGGAATGGCACTCCAAAACTTCTTTTAAAATAGTAGTTTTCCTTCGTTGAGGTTGCCCAAACATCAGGGATAGAGGCTACGAGGTGGTTCTGGAACACAAACAGGTGAAATCCTTTGGCTTCATCTTGCATCTTGGGACAGAGGTCAGTACATGGAAACAGTCTCCAGCCCATGAAAAACCCTCGGCCTCTGGTCCCTGCCAGCCTCCTGCCTGCCGCAGCCCCCAGGGCTCTCAGGGAGCTTCACCCATCAGTTTCACCGCCAGCTTCATCTGCTTGAGCCTTCACCACCCCCTGAGCAACCTGCTCCCGAGTTTTGGGAGCTACAGAAATGTCTCCCAGCCGCCTCTTCGACTTGACTCACTTCTCCCTTGTGTGCTCAGTCCGTGGCAGCACGTGCAGCAGCAATCCCCACCTCAGCATTTGCCTTCAGCTTCAGCTGCCTCTCCGTGTGAGGAGAGCACTGCCTGCTCTGGCACAGGCTACTGCCGTTCACCCAAACACACACAAAAAGTACTTTTTAATTTAAAACTGCAAAGGTAAAATCACTTCAGAAAGCTTCACTGAGAACAGAAAAAAAATCAATACTGCTCTTTTTCGCTCCCAGAAGTTATTTTTCCTCCATGGCTTCCACTAGGATGAGGAGAAGACCTTAGCATTGGATGGGTTGACCCAGGCCGGTGTTGACTTGGCCTCCCCATGGCAGCCTGAAATGCCGCTGGGTTGACTTGGAGCTCAATACCCTGCTGTATCTTCAGCCCCAAAGCAAAACCCTCTTGAAATGCTCATCTTTCACCAGCTGCCTCTGCCCACACGTGTCACCTTCATGTGAAATCATCTCACCCCAAGTGCTTATTGTGTCCCCACGGTTCCTCACGAGCTTGGGCCAACGTCCAAGACCACGGCGAAACCAGGAGCCCTGCAAGGGATGGTTTTTATTCTTGTTGCTCTCATATCCAGACTTTCCAGGGCTGTCCAATCCCAAAGTCTTGCTGCTAACAAAAAGCAAATTAACATGCCAGGAGTTGCGACCGAGAGCGCCCACACGGGTGCTAATGGCTTTTAATTAAAGCAGTCGCTTCACACCTTTAATTAATTTGTCATAACGTTCTCGAGTGTCACAGCACGAAGATGGATGGCTTTGCTACCCCCGGCGCAGCAGAGAGCGACGCGGATCCGGCCCATCCTGCCGGCATTCAGCCAGGACAAAGAGGAACCCAGGCAGAGTGCTCCAACCGGAGCAATTTGCCCACACCTGGGAGAAATACTGACCACGGAGCTGCCCAGGGGGGCAGAACAAATACACAGAATAACCACGTACCAATAAAAATAGCAAGGCTGCTACTACAAATAACTACCATGCAAATAAGTTGACACAAATCAGAGTTTTTAACCTATGCTGGCTCCCTACAACGTCTGCCTCTGAACTAAGCAATTTGAGTGATCCAGATGTTGTTCTTTTCATAAACCAACAGGCTTTTCGTCCAGATACGAAACATCAAAACCTTTCTGAGCTCGCTGGCTTAGCGTGTGTCGAAAAGTAGATGCGGGAAACTTTCTTAGCTGCGTGTCAGCACTTGTCTCCAGCGCGCACGGAGCGCACTTGCTGATGCAGCACATCGGAAGCTGTCTAATTGCATCAGATTCCTCACTGAAAAGGCTTTTTAACTACCCTCAAATATCATCAAGGCTGAGACTAAGTACATGTTTGAATATTTTCTTCAGTTCTCTCACAACAAAAATGCTGATCGGGGTATTCTTGCATTTATGATTGATCTCCCCTTCTTTCTCCCCCCTCTGAAAAAAATATAAAAGGCAAAATTTTAATCCCAAAGTAAACATACGGATGAGATTCACTCCAAAGAAGGCAATTTTGTACGGCACTGATTTTTATAAAGATTTTCCAGTATTTTATCTTTTGTGAATGTTTGCTCCTGAACAGACACCAAAGTAAACTGGAGTCTTGCTTGCTGATATATAATTTGCAGTTATTTTGGTGGTTTTGACCATCTTTTTCCTTGCAATTTGTTCTCACCAGTAAGTATTTGATGAGTAGCTGATCACTTTCTTCAGATCTATTTTCCTCTTTGCAATATCAAGCTTTTCCCACTTAGCCCTTTGCAGCCATACCTCCTGCCTGCATCACTTCACACAGTTCTCATCATCTTCATTCCCAGCTCACTCAATATGTTCAAATCTGCTCTTCTGTTAAAGGAGTTCAGAAGAAAAATCACAAAAAAAAAAGGCAAAAAGCTTTAAGCAAAAATGCTGAGAGTGCCCAAGGCACCAGCTGAAGTTCCTCTTGATGACTCTGCTACCTCTTACCTTAATCTTTGCTGTGGTTGCTGTAGTGAAATGCTAGAAGGGCACAACTGGTCAGTTCCAAAACTCTATTGGTATCAATGCCATCGGGCATGGTGACCTTGGTGCTGTCCTGCAAAAGGGCTCTCTTCCCTCCATTTGTATGGCCTGCAGAGACCTTCCAGTGTCTCCCACCTTCTGCTGGTAGCCAAGACGTCCCCTTCTCACTGCTATGCTGCCATGTAGCTGAGCTCCTGCAAGATACAGGAGCTCACAAAGCTTGTACAAGACAGACCACTAGACACCTAGAAGAGCAGGGCTGGCTTGAGGATGACATAGCTGGAACTGCAGGAACGGTAACAGAGATTAAGAGTTCAAAGACAGACACAGGCCAAGTGTCCATGGTGGCGGGAGAGGGAGCAGACCTCTATAATTGCAGGTTTGGGTTAATGATGATGGATGGGAGAGTAGTCAGGATGTGGTGGGGACAATACAGGATGGAAAAAGAAACTGATGGAGAGCATTAGTGCTCATAACATGAGAGAGGAATACTCCAGAAGACAGCAGTGAAGAGGGAAAGAGGAGGCAAGTCATTGAGGAGACAAAACGAGGAAACCCATGACAGCAACATCTACATGTAGAGCTGCTATGCCCTCCTATTCCTTGGCTTCCCCTAGCCCATGAAAAACCCTCTAAAGACACATTTTTTTTCCCATGACTAAGCTCATTTTCAACTTGCAGTGTCATTAAGGAGGACTTGGCTACCTCCTCTTTATTCTTTCTTTCACATTCTTCGTGGAACCACTTTTTTCTTTAACACATCTCCCATCTTTGACCCAAAGTGAAGAATTTCTTACAGTCCATCAGCGTTCGGCAATCCAGACCCAAGCAGGAGCAGCAAAGCTGGATTATTCCAAGGCTGTTGTTCTGCTCCCTTCATGGCCAAACTTATAATTAGTGATCGAGGCAGCCGCGAGGGCTTTGAATCTCAATGGGGAAAACAGCAGAGGAGCCTCCTTGCTCTGATTTATTCTCTGTGGGAAAACCCATTAGCTAAAGCTCATCACACATTCCCCTCATTACTGACCTTCGCAGCGTAAGGCAGCAAGCCCAGCACCTTGGGTACGAAGGGAGGGAGAGAAGAAAAGCCCACCAGACATCAGAGCACATCAGACTGCTCTTCTGCTGCAGGTGGTGATGGAGAAGCCGATGCAGCCCCCTCTGGGGCATTCTGCAAGACTGTTTTACTTCCATCACCCAATAATTTGCCTTACCTTACAGAAAATATTATGGCCAAGGTTTTGACTTGCTGCCCAGCTCCTTGTACACCAAGTCTTCACACACGCTGAGCCCTTACATAGACTATAAATGAACCTCCTCTCTTCTATGTGCACCCCAAAGGGAGAGACTGCACTGGCTTTTTGATGGCATGAACAGTGATGCCCTGATTATGCTTTAAAAAAGGGAAAAAAAAATGTAACTCATATCCCGTTAGTCCAATCACCTGTGCCCCCGATCAGGTTTGGTCCAGGATGTGATGAAATACTGCCTCATTTCGAGTAAAAAAATGTATTGTACAGCCATGCAAAAGCCTGCAAATCAGTGCCATGCAATGGCAAGAAAAAAATCACAGACAGAAAGGAGATATTTCAGGTGGCAACAAATAGCAGATCCAAAGCAAAATACCAACCATTAGAGGT
>JAVCKT010012002.1:0-12804 GCA_032273925.1 Rhynchotus rufescens | reverse complement strand
AGAGGTATAAAAACACTAAGGAAAGGAAAAGGCTGAGACTGAAGAGACAGCAACTCAGTGAGGTGAAGGATCCGTCCATTCTAAAGAGTAACCAGGAGCAGCATTTCCCCACTGTGGGGCTGAGAAGCACATTGGGACCCAGCCTAGTGACAAACGAGTCCCTCCTAACTCCATGTATTTGCCCAGGAGTAATTACTGCACACGCATGGGCTCAAAGCACTGTGGATACCCCCTCTCTCCTCAAGCCTGTACGAGATGCCCAAGCAAAAGTGGCTCCAGAGAGTCAGAGGAGAGGCGCGAGGTTTCCCTTTGCATCACGAGATCCCAAGGGAATTTGCACTCCTGTGCAAAGCTGCTCCATTTGTGGAAAGGGCAGCTGGAAAACAGCATGTCCCGATATTTTTTGTTGCATGTTGTCATAAAATTGGAGTACCCGACTGCCCAAAACAAGGACATTCTGCATTTAGTTAATACCTACTTGTTCCGGACATCTGGAAGTCTGAAGCTTCCCTCCTGCCCAAACTAAAAGGCAAAGGACATCTGGAAATCACTGTAGCAACGTGTGAGCCAAACATTTCTTCCACGTTCAGAACATCATTTAGTTCCTTTATTTGACTGTTAAGAAAACACATAATTTTGCTTTAAAAGTCTAAAATGGGTAAGACAGAGGGCTGGATTTTCAGCTGGTGAAAACCAGTACCAATTCCAGGCGAGCGAGAACAGTTTGTGTACCTGGAACAACTGGGAAATTACATATAGATCAAATCCATCAGCAATTTAAAAATACATATGCATCCCTCCTCCTCCGTGGGGAGGAGTCCAGCAGAAATACTAAACCAATTTAAAAAATAATATGTAAATGTAACCTTGAGATTATGGGGGAGAGGAAGGAGCAACGGAGCAGTAAAAAGCTCGGGGAAGGTTTGATTATATGTTTTCAGCAAGGTATAACATTAGCATTGTCACACCTTTCCCTGCTCTACTTGTATCATTAGCTTTTATTAGCACACTGGCTTCATCCCATACTGCTTTATGACACGCTGTAATGTAAATCAATGCAGTCCCTCCCAGATGACTAATATAAGCTAGCGCAACAATAAAAGAAAGGCTTGACAGATGGGAAGCCAACAGAATACTGCAGAAGGCTGTTAAACTGATTTTTCACCATTTTATATCAAAGTACGCAGCTGGAACTATTTTTTTGTTGTTTTTTTTTATAGGCGAGATGGCTTGGAAAGATAACTCTTCGTCAGGGAATACTGCAGGTTCTCCAAAGCTTGAAGCATCTGAGTTGTTCTTCACCCCAAAATCCACCCTCTGGTTCCTTTTGCCTGCCGTTGACCCAATTACACTGATATAAATCATCCTACTAGCTAGGAAGTTTATTGCCCCATGGGCAAGAGGATTAAAGCAGCAATTGCCCATCTCTTCTGGTTGTGCACGTTTCACCTCCCTGCCTGGACCTGGATGATGCTCCTGAGACACTTCTCCGTACGGAGGCTGTGGGTGCTCAGGTTCTTTACAGATTCTCTGCCTAAAATGAGCAGCCAGCACCACTGCCAGTGCAGGAGCCTGTTTGAGGACTCCCCATCTCCTTCCCCACCCAGGGGGTTGAGATGGTTTGGGCAGTAGGGAAAACGCGAGGCTCCCCAAAGCTCTGCAGATCACAAGTCTCTGGAGAAACAAGAGGCCTGAAGTGGCAGGGCTATGGGATTCCCATCGCCAGGGATTTACTCCTTCTTCTTGCAACCCAACAGATATTCTGGCCCTAGAAGCTGCCAACAATGTTTCAGGTGCAGCAATGTTGTGTTAGGTGTGATAGGCCAGAGGTGCAAACTCCTGGAAGTGCTTTTGCCACCTACTTGAGTAGGTGGCAGCCTGAGTTTTAGCTTAATTACGTTCATCGGGTTGACAATCTGAGAGGAGAGGGTGGTTAGCAGCTCCGGAGCGGGGTGTCAGCAGGGAGCCCCGTGCCAAAATCAAACTCCCTGGTGGAGATGCAGGCAGTCACCTGAGGAACGCCAAGGTGCTGGCTGGTCACAGCTACCACACTGCAAAGTAAAATGTCTCCTCTAGGTCCACGCTCACAATTCAGCAGAAGTGAGTGCTCTGTCTCCCCAGCTCTTTCGAAGTTGCTTGGCTGGACTCCCCTACGACAACACTCGTTTTGGCCTCCCACCACCTCCAAAACACGAGTCCTTCCCCATGTAGGGATTAGTTAAATAACACCTCAGAGGTTGCATGTCTGGTGTCCACCCCACCGGGGGGTCTAAGATCTCTGTTCAGGGAGGGATCATGAAGCAAGGGACTCTTTGGAGACAAAAAGCCTACGAGACGACGCGTGCCAGAAAGCTGCATGCTTTCTTTAGTTACCCATTCAAACGAGCTCCTCCAGGGCACTGCTGATAAACAAGCGGATCTTGGATGCTCTTCAAGTGGAGGAAACTGAAATCCCGCTGCAGACCTCCTGGGCAGCACCAAAACGGGGCAGCCGTTTTTAGGACACGTTGTCCCTCACTGTTACCTCTTCACAGAGGCAAGCGTTGAATTAGAAAGCGCTGGGCAGGCACATCGACGTAGCTAATTCAGTCTTTAAGATCAGCTGGATAAATCTGTCACTGTCCCCTGATGCCAGGCACCTGAACCATTAGAGATCTCATTGCAACAAGTCAGCTCCCACCCAGGGAATCTCAGACCTTGCTAGCACGATGGCAAAAGTGCCATCCGTCCTTGAGTTGCTCCACCAGGACCTGCTCAACCCAGCACCCTCACCTAGGATGTTTCATCTGGCTAGAAAGTCACCCTGTTTTCCATGAGTGGTTCTGGGGGTGCCCCAAGAGCCCCCGAAACACTGCCCATGCAGCTAGAAGTCCCATGAGACCTCCCTTTGCTCCCCTACTCTTCCCTTCCAGCAAGGGGTGGTTATAAAGATTTGTTTAAACAAATCCATTCTTTACAAAAAATACTTGCCCTGCCCAACTGAGTGACCATCATTCAGATTTTGTTATGGTTTTACCTTCTCGTGTATCACGTTTCCTTTCAAACACACTCAATAAAATGTCTCCTTTTCCAAATCCACTTTCTATTCCACCTCAACACCGACACATGCAACATTCCCTCTATGAGGGCCATCCAGAGTACAGCATATTTCAACTCAAGCTCCACACGTAGTTGAGGAATCAAGATTTGCTTGATCACCAAGTAGCTGAGATACAAAAAGCATTGAGAGGAGACAGCATAAGGGAAAGAAGGAAAGTGGATTTCCAGTCATGATTGGGCAAAGAGGGACTTTCTGTATGGAGGCAGCAAAAGTTCCTCTTGGATGTACTACCCGGTCTGTGCTCAATCCCACCACGGAGCCAAGGTTTCAAGTGGGACAGAGTTTTCCTGACCAAGAAAATATGACAAAAAAAAACCCCAGACTAACAGAAAGAATTACCATTTAGGACACAGGCTGAACTCGCTGTGGTAAAATCAGCATTGCAATATGAGCAGAGTCCAAGCTTAAAGTGTTTTTAAGTAGAACATAGTCAAGACAGGTCTCCAGCCTGGCAAGAGTATGGGAAATGTGGGGGGAAATAATTTAATGCTCAGCTGGAAGAAATAGCCCCAAGAGCCACCTCTGCCTTCACAACAGGCGGCAGCAAAATTTGTGGCTTCCTCACAAAATCTGGGGCACAACAAAGGGAAAAGCAACACCTAGGGTTCAGCACACCTCAGATCTACTAAAGCGTCGATTATTAAAGCTCAGAGGTCTGCTTCATCCAAATTCTTTTTGCAAAGGAAATTAATTTTAATGTAAATTAGGTGCCTAACTTATAAGACTTTATAATGCATTTTACCATCAAAGCTAGCTAAGACTCTTTAATTCTTGAAAAAAGCAACTTCACTGCTCAAAAATATCTTTGTTATCTTTGCACAAAGTGGTGCTGACTCCTGAAAACTTAGGAGAAGGAATATTATTTATTACTTGGTCCAGCCCAACACTCCTTCCACAGCATCTCTGCCACCACAAGCTCCACTTTCCTGCACTTATAGAGTTGGCACTGGCCAGAAATCCCCTAGAAAATGTAGTCCCATCCATACAGTCACCTTGCATGTCCCCAAATCACCATTTTTCCCCAGGTTACTGAATTCCACATGGTCACATTTCATTTGGAGATCACTGCTTTGGAAAGCAGTCTGTAAAATAGATGCTCTATCATTAAACGAAAAAGCAGAAAAGTGCATTAAGGGACTGCCTTGACTTTTTGTTACTATCCTGTGCTTTCCACCTTTTACAAATAAGCAAGATAAAAAGTAAAAGAAAACACACAGCAACTGGAATTACTTACCGTGTTTTCACTCAAAGTGACTGCAATTTTTAAATATCTGAAATGAAACAGAAAGAGGAACGTGACATTTCAAATTTTGGGTCTGAAATAGACTTTTTGGCTTTTGCCAAGCTCTAAGAGCTACCCTTAGCAGGGTAACATTAGTATTACGTTAGAAGCTGGACTCTGCTAAGTGTTAACTCCAACATTATACGATAAGGGCAATTATGTGCTGTGCTTTCATATTTCACCTCCCTTTTTTGCAGTCTGGGGTCCGAGCAACAAGCCCTTATACAAGGCACTGAGATCTAATTTCCCCCGTGTTGGATGTTCTCAACATGCAGGTCCAAGATTAGCATGAAGTGAAAATTATATTGCTCAACTACAGCTTTACTGATCTCCAATTACTATTCAAAACAGAGCGCATGGTCTTAGATAAATGATATTCTTAATTAAACATGTATGTATTAAGTTATTTCTTTAATTATAGTATCTCCACCACCTTGCAATGTTTTACTGTGCATTAAATTCAATTTCTGGGGTTATTATGTATCCAACAGGTAATTGTCAGCTCTCCTTTCTTCAGGCTTATCTGGGCTCGCTGTGGCACGTCTCTCTTCATCCCTGTTCTTGGGCAATGATAGAGTCACGAGAGCCTCAGGACGGAGCCTGGGGGCTGCTGGAGGCTTCGCTCGTGCTCCAGGCGCTCGCTGGGAGCGCTGGGAGCACCCTTGGGTGCTCCCATGCGGGTGCAGAAATCCAAACCACCAAATTCCGGGGCTTCTGCTGCCTCTAGGCTGAGGGGAATGAGGAAACCTGGAGACATTAAAGCCACTATGGAGCTAGGAAGCTTCATTTCCCTCGAGGTTTTAGCGATTAATGATGCCATTATTGCTAAGCTCCCTCTTTTCAAGTTTCCCCTCCTTCAGGGAATTCAAAATTCCTGTTTTCTCTTTCCCATATGAATGAACATCCTCTTCTTCCTTTTTCCCCCCATAAATCACGGTACATCAAAGAGAAAATCCAGTCTCTGACCCACTTCGCTTCAGACAGAGCCAAAGCCACTAAAAATGGCAGGGTCAGCCAAACTGATTAAGTATTAAATATTTAAAGAACTGGAGAATCCATAGCCTTATTTTACTGACCTACGCGAGGCAGTTTATTGAGGTTTGTCGAGTCTCTCATTTAACTTTAATAATAAATAAGCCAATCATGCCACATTCGCTGCTGTGAATGTCCTCCTACCTCCACAGACCCTGGCTTACCAAGGAGCAGAAATCAAACACCCGACTTTGTGACTCCTCAGTCCCATCTGGAGATGCCTGCAGAAAGTTAGCAAAGGGGCTCCCATGAAGCAGAGCAAAGCAGACCTCCATGGTATGCACATGGTTAGGAATACCCTGCTCACTACAGAAATAAAGGCAGGCAGGTTTAGCACAGGGATCTGCAGGCTTGGGAGCAAGTCCAGGTCCATCTCTGGAGAGGTCTGGCCTTGGCTCCCAGGAAAACCTTGGGCTTTCCAGGCACCTTCAGCAAATCTGAAGGATGGAGATTTTCCTTTTCTGTAAAATCAGGATAATTCTTCTTTTTCTCTATTGAAAGCCTACCAATCAGTAGCTGTCATCTTCTAGGAGCCCAGCACCGTGAGATGCTTCTCTCTGCTGTAGCTGTTAAGTAATAAAATTAGCAATAAAACCAGAGCAGGCACAAGAAGAGTGCACAGTAACGTTCTCAGCTGAGTTGAGTGCATATTAATTCCTAAAGGGCTAAATCTATATATACACACAAGATTATGGGCTATTCTTGCCTTCACCTGAATAACAAGGCTTTGTACCACACAGCCTGCACCACAGGATGTGTCCCCACTGTAATCCTAAGCGGCACATAACAAGGTTGATATGAGCAGCACTGACAGGCAAGAGGAGAAAAGGAACAAATCCATGGAGCTGCCTCCCGGTGCCCGGGCTCGTTCCATCAAATCCCCCACGATGAGGGAGAGGAGGGAAAACATCCCTGCTTATGACAGCAGCAGAACCAGCTGCATCACCTACAGAGGAAAACAGGGGAAAAAAATGTTGTTTTTTTATTTTGGTTTGGTTTTTCTTAATCTACGAGTCGCCAAATTACAGGGAGGAAGTTGTTTTCCTCTCTCTTTTGGTAATTTACACTGCTATAAACATGTGAATTTACTAGGATGTCTTTCTGCTATCTCCTTAAAACAGGAAAAAAAAAAAAAGAAAGGACAGAAGAGATCGGCAGAAAATCTAGAAATATGTTACCATCTTTCCTTCATCAAAAAATCATGAATATACATGATTTTAACGCATTACGATTTCCAGCTACTTTGATTTATATTATGGATAACGTGTTTATATAAAGCTAATCTCCACAAGAGGCAAAAGGAAAAGGAAAAGAAAACAGAGAAACACTGGGAATCAAACACCCGAATTAAACTAATCTCTCAAGTAGGTCACACAAGAACTTGCAAAGCATCCCGGGTTTCTGAGACAGCTTAGTACCAAGGATTGTTAACACCAAACAAGGTTTATGAGGACATAGAGCTAAGAAAAGGGAATAAAGGGTGAGGCAGGTGAAGGCAGTTACCCCATCCAGCCTGGGAAAACTGATCCCAAATTCAGTTTGTCATTTACCACTTCGGATGTCTCCTCAGTGGTTCTCTATTACATGTGCAAGTCACCAACTTAGTCCAGAGCAACCATCTTCTGCATGACCCAGGTATAACTGCATTTTTGCTGCAAGAGCAACCTTGCTGTCCTGCAGGATGCCCAGGGCTTCTCCTGCACGCAGGCAAGGGTATCTTGCTCTGGAAGTAGGACACGTGTCCCCAAGATGATAGAGAGTACTGCTCCAAATGTCCATCCCTGAGGGACACTACTAGCGGCAGGTAAGGACTCAGAGAGAAGCTGAGGAGCTGTTTTTTTGTCTTTTCGTAATTTCTGTGATTATAGTTCTGGAGATCTATCTTTTGCAGGCTTGCAGAAGATAGCCTTAAAGCGCTGGAAATCACGCCAATTCCCCAGAGTCATTTATTATTAATGTGAAGTATATTGTGAGGAATAAACGGTTGGCTTTAGAAATGCTTTGCTTGCTTTAAGGCACCTTTAGAAAGGTGCTTTAGAAAGCACTTGTGACCCGTTATACATTTAGAAGAGGCTCCATGTGCAAAGTCGCATTCTTCCTACATCAGATTTTGAATGAAGACCAGACACAACTGGAGGGGAAAACAAGTGTCTCAAACCCCCTACCTGTCTCTCTCCGTGTCATGGTACTATCAATCTGTCATGTTTTGCCCAAGGAGCCTCTTAAGAACAGAAGAAACCACCATCCTAAGTAAGACCAAAAGTCTATTAAATCCAGTGCCGGGGGTTTAATGGTAGCAATTTAGGGCATGTGCATTAGAGGACAACAGTAGAGAGTGATCCTTGCCCTGTTGTCCCCTCCCAGTTCGTGCCCATGTGTAGTTGAGGGGCTTTCTGAGCAGGAATTCAAACTGCAGCACCGTGTTTTACCCCCCTCTGAAGACTTTTCTTCCCCGAGTCTAACCCATTTACGCTGTGCCCTGGCTGCAGCTCTGGGTAATGTTCACGTTTTTCCCTTTTTCTCCCCTTTGGTACCCATCAAGGGAGCCCCTTCCCTCCTTCGGCTGCTCCTGCTGCTGGGTGCGTGTTTAAGATTTTATCAGCTCCAGCACTGAGAAAAACTAGTGAATGAAAATGCAATTTTGTCCTCACTTTTTGCTGTTGTACCAGGCAACAGGAAAGTCCACTTGCCTGGGTCCGCTTTGCTGTGTTCCCAGCAAAACCTCTCTGACGGCGAAGGAATGGGATAGAAAGCGTGGAGAAGAACAAGGTCCTCCAATTCCAGAGGACCTTGTTCTAACCCTGGGCGTCAAAGCAACGACCCTGTGAGGGAATAACGGTACGTGAAGGAGATCGATGGATGTTTGCTGTATTACTGCTGTGCACAGAATACCCACAATCTCTGCAGATAGCCCGAGCGATAAGAGCCACAGCCAGGCTTGCTGCAGGTCTAATCTCAAAGATAACTGAGGCTATTGAATCCGCAATTTTTCTATATGAAATCCCTATCACCCATCCCGAAATCACCCTGCTATTTCCCTGTTGATGCAGTCCTTTCACGTACAAAATGTTTCTGCTCTCACAGGGAGCTTCCCCTACCCAAAGAGGCCTGGCAGAAAACACAAAAACACACGAGTCAACACTACAGGCTGCAAGCTGGGAAGAATCTGGCTCGCGCTGAGCAGTCTGTACCTAATAAAACAACAAATAAATACATAAAGTGGGAAGAAAAGGAAGTCTGGATTCAGAGTTAGGTTTGGGGAAGGGAAAAAGAAAGGCTGTCGCTCCAGAGGCTGAACACATCGGCAAGTTTTGCAATTACAGGTGTTAAATCCATCATACTGGATCGTGCCATCAGCTTCAGCACTGACAAAGGTGTGATATCACCAAGTTTTTCAGATTTTTCTGGCCAGGCTCCTGACCTCAGACACTGCCCTGAGGATATGTGTGCTATTGCTGCAGAGACCAACGTCTACAACAGGGCCCAAGGGCTTCCCACTGATGCCAGACATTGCCATGAGCAGACCCAAACCACCTCCTCTGCCTTACCTCATCCTCTGCACACTGCTGGAATATTCTTCCTTTCCTCCATAGACATCAGCGTGTCGCGATATGCAAGTGCAGCCAATACAACTATTAAAAACAATCTGGTTTAGATGGGGAAGGGTGAGCATGAGGCAATACAGCGATGCTGACAGCCAAAAGCACAAATGAAAGGTCCAGGCATCTGCTGCGTGCATGCAAATCTGCTCCTTGCACCTGAGAATATGCAAACAGCAGCAAGAAACCAAAGGCAAGCAAATGATGGTGTGCCCTGCCAGGCCCCGTTGTACTCGGAAATGAAAGCATCCTTCACCCAAGTGCGTTCGCTGCGCGACCGCATCGCTCAAAAAACTGCTATTGGAAAACAAGTTTCCATTTGAAATAATGATCACACTCGTACCTGTGACTGAACTGTGACATCGCAAGGCCTTGAGATAGCAATAAACCCGGGATGGATTAATTTGTCTGCATCTCACAGGGTTTTTCTGCAGTGCCCTCGCAGGACTGAGTTATGCAGCAGGTGGTTGCTGCCCATTTATCAGCCTCCCTCCCTCGCCCCGCTGTCCACGAGCGCCGTTTCTGCAGCAGCCCTCGACGCACGTCACCCTCGTTGCCCAAATTGCAGATTTCCAGGCTGATAGAAAATACACAGTGTATTTTCTTATCGTGCTACTCGCTTGCCCAAATCTGACAAAGTCCTGCCTTCCCACTCATTTCTTCCCATTTGCTGTGGCAGCTTTATTCCATCTTGGTCACGAGTCTGCCACGCGAAGAAATAGATGATAACCAGGCGATAAAGTTCCACAATTGCAAAGATCAGATCAACCATAATTACCTTTTTTTTTTTTTTGCTAAAATTACTTTCTCCAAATGCCTCCTACTCTTACCTAAATGAGAAGCTCCAGCAGACTGGTTTCTTTATATATTTCAGTTACCTTCAGTGATGTGGATCCTGCTCTGCCATACATATAAAAAGAAAGAACAAGTGAAAATAAGTAATAGTTGCCAGCCTAGGGACTAAGAGGAAAAGCTGACCCTATAATAAAGTACATGCAGATTAAATATGGATTAATATAGATCAAAGCAGAGCCATTTGCAAAACACAGGAAAAACGTGACTATAAAAATAAGGAATAGGGACTGGACTTTAGAGTGCCCTGGACTCAATAATACGGGAGGCAGTTTCCATATAGGAACTAGGAATCTATACAGATCAAAAAATTAAATTGAACATAGGAAAAGATAAAGAGTCTTTCAGACTCAGAAACTGCACAAGGGTCTGGATACCCCTGAATGACGCTGAGACTTGATCAGTCTTAATTAACCCCTCTTCTTGGGCACTTGCAGCAGAGGTCAGACACATTTACGGTATCCTGCAGGGCTGACTGGCCATATAACACATCTAGCTGCACTCTGTGCTCCTGCCGTGAACCAAATAGCCCCTGGTCCTCCCAGAGCAGCCTCCCTGTGCCCTCTTGGGGTGCCCAAACCATGAGTGATGAGGCGAGATGGGAGCGGGTGTGCAATGCACGGAGACTACTGAGGTGACAGGATGCTGCAGGCATCACTCAGAGCACACTGACAGCTCCAAAGAGCTCTGGGCTTCGTCCAAATTGCAGTGATCAGGCCTGAGCGCGGTGCTGGCAGGTTATTATTCCTCATCATGCACCGGGGACGAAGCATTTGAGCCCTGACCTGCCCCAGCGCTGACTTTGTACTTAGTAGTGTCCCTCAAACAGAGAGCTCTGCACCAAGTTAGACTGCATTTTTGGGGAAGCAGGTTACGACACAGCAGTGTTTTCAAATAAAGGGCACTCAAAGATGGTAGTTAAGCACAGTAAATGCATATGTCCACTTGACTGTGCCCCATAGCAGGCAATGGACAACCTGCATCCCCAGTTTCCCTTCAGCAGAGCAGCATCATTTTTCTCAAATAATATCTCAGGACTGTGTGTCTGCTGGCATTGAAATGAAGAACAGAAGGGTCACAGAGGACATCTCGATACACCCAAGCGCTGCCGCCTGCCACACGACACACATTGGAAGACTCTGCGATAAAGACCTACCCAAAGGCGACTTTCCCCCTCTTAAGCCGCCTCTGCAGCCCAACGGCAGCTTGGGCTAGACCTGCGCGCTGCAAGGACGGCGCAGGCTCCTCCTTGCTCTGTTTGGGCTCCTCTTCGCTCTCTTTAAGCTCCTCAATAACGAGGAGTCTGCAATAAGCAGCGTTGGCCTTCACCTCATAGAGCTCCTGAGGCTCCAGATCAGCTCTGTTCTGGTTTTGGGGAGATCGGTCAGCTCTTTGCTGGAGACAGTGTCTGGGCTGCTCCCAGGGAATGTCCCCTGTGGACACGGGGACACTGGCCTTGCTTTTTGCCCCATCTCCCTCCTCCCTGAAGAAGCACCAGGATGAAGGATGCAAGGGAGGAGTCTCCTTCTCTGGAGGTCTCCAAACCCACCAGGATGCCGCCCTGTGCCCCATGCTCTGGTGTCCCTGCTGGAGCAGGGGGTTGGACTACATGATCTCTAGAGGTCCCTTCCAACCCCAACCATTGGGATCTGTGATTGTGTGAAGGGCACCAGGGCAGCCCAGGAGCCCCCCAGCAGCGCTCACTCACCGACGGAAAGATCTCAACGACTCCCTGGAATCACCAGAGGGACAAACGTAGCCCGATGCTTTCAGCATACAAAACACACACGTCGTTCCCTACAACAAAAGGCCTATGATTAATATCTGCAGGAAAATTGAGATTTTTCCATGACAAATGCAAGGCATCATTGAAAGCGCCTTCTCCCTCCCTAGTATACCCAAACAACAACAAAACTAAATATATGCAGAACGAAAATGTTTACAAGTTCAGCTGACAACACATTAAAAGCAAATATTTGATGCATCTTTTTGCAATCAGAGAAAGATGCTGGAAATGGCCCAAAATGCTGTGAAAAAAATTAAGGGGCACAAAGGTTTGTGGAGTTCACAAGAAAAGAGACAAAAATACAAAATATTGATGCATAACTTTTAGGTCTTCAATGGAATTTTATTCCTGAAATGCAAATTCATTAAAAGGAAAAATATGACGTTGCAGGCATATGTAGGCTCTTTGGTCACCTTTTCTTTCCGCTCCAAATACTGAAATATTACAGGATATTTAGGAGGTGATCCAGAATGATTAAATCAGGCTAAAACCAAACAAATAAACAAACAAAAATAAAATAATAATAAAAAAACCCCACAACTTTAAGCAGCTCTCTTCAGTTTTCCTTCAAACTTAATACCAAGAGTTAATGGGCACAGCTCGGCCCCACTGACACTGTTCCACACACACTCCTGATTTCCAGAACACTCCCTTTGGTGATGTGGTGATGATCACAAGAAACATTGTGCTCCCATACGTTAAAACACATCTGATTTTGTGCTGAGGCTACTCCTCGTTCGAAGGTTTCTGTCAACCTCTGCTCCCAGGGAGATGAACTGAGGCGTCAGCAGGGCCAACCTACAGAAGAGCATTTAAGAGAGCTCTCACACAATGGCAATTTCCATACAAACCACCTCAAAGAGGACAACGTGCTCTACCTGAAGCTTCTTGGCAGCTGACATGACTCAACCCTTACGTTAAGCAGACTCCCTTCTTTGATTTCACTGAATCACAGAATCACAGAGTGGTTGAGGTTGGAAGGGACCTCTAGAGATCACCTAATCCAACCCCCTGCTCCAGCAGGGACACCCAGAGCACAGGGTGGCATCCAGGTGGGTTTGGAGACCTCCAGAGAAGGAAGCTCCACAACGTCCCTGGGCAGCCTGTGCCAGGGCTCTGTCACCCTCACAGTGAAGAAGATCTTCCTCGTGTG
>JAVCKT010012001.1:5403-21338 GCA_032273925.1 Rhynchotus rufescens | reverse complement strand
GCTTCCCCGCCCCCAGCCCTTATAGCTGTCCCCGCGGCGCGGCAGCGGAGCGGCGGCCGCAAGCCCCGGCAGCAGCAGGACGAGTAGCCGCCTCTTCCTTCCATCCATCCATCCTTCCTTCCATCCTTCCCTCCCCGCCTCCCGCAGCGGCGCCGCTCCGCCCGGCAGCGCAGCGCGGCGCCGGCAGCCGCGGCGCCCTCCATGCGCGGAGCCGCCGAGACGCCCGCGCTCAGCCGGAGCCGCAGCCGTAAGTCGGTGCCCGGAGACCTGTTGCGGTGCCGGGCGCGGCAGGGAGGCGGGAGGGCGGCAGGGCTCAGTCCGCCGCGCCGGACTGCCGCGCCGCTTCCGCGCGGCTTCCCGCCCGGGCCGAGCTGCGCGGCCGGCGCGCGGCGCAGCTGGAGCCCGGCCCGCTCGCTCTGCCCCGCTGCTGGTACCCGGCCTCCCTGCTGCTCGCCGCGGGGCCGAGGCAGCGGCCGGAGCTACAGGGCAGGCAGCGCAGCGCGCGGCCGTGCGCGGGGCGCGCCGCTCGCCCCGGAGCCGGCGCTGCGCGGGCTGCCGCGGGAAGCGCCGCACGTGGCGGGCGCGCTGCGCTCCGGTGCCAACCGCGCGCCTTCCGCGCCGGGCTCGGAAGAAGCCCGCAAAGTTCTCATTTTTTTCCAAGGGGTTGGGAAGCGTTCGGACACTTACAATGTATTGAACTAGAGGGAATTTACAGGTGAGTTTCTTTGTCTGCATGAGGCAAGCAGTAGTGCAGGAACAGCTTGCTTTGCTTTCATCTCGGCAGGTCCCAGGGAGCCACGGAGGCTTTGCTGAAGGACTAGGTAGGATCCGGCTGCTATTAAAATGAATCCACGCTGTGGATATGCTGATAACGTGAAAATACTTGATTTTTCATTTGATTGAGGTAGAGCAACCTGCATGCTGCAAAGCTGTTAAGAAGTAGGGCAGGGAGGCTGTTGTTTAGTCTCGAGCAGTGTTTACTACTGGGCTGCTGTGACAAGTAGCCTGTTGGAGTATAATTATAAATCAAAGTCTTCCTTCAACCTCTGTTCCCAGATAAAATCTGTATCTGTAATTTACTGACCGCTTCTTGTCTTTTACATACAAATATTATTTCTAAGGAAAAATTGCCTGAAGGAAGTTGACTCATTTTGTTCAAGATGAACATTTGCTCACTGACTGTGTAAATTACCTCCGCTAAAGTATTTGAGGCTTGCATAATTTCCAACACCAAATAGAGAAATTGGAGCTGTCATTCATGCATTTTAATTTTCTTGTAAGATTCTGGACTAAGCTAATTGCCAGAAACTGCAAAGGGGCATGTGCACAGAAACCCTGCTTGTTAGTAAATTATGGTAATTGCTTTTAAGGGTGTTTAACTCTTCCATGTGTGAAGTCATCTTAACAACCGGAGTAGAGAGGAAGAAGATATGTGCAGATATGTATCTTTGTTCTGTTTGGGGAAATACATTAGCTTATCTGCCATGTGGATTGGCATGCTTTGAATTCTTCCCGAGAGAGGACATTGCGATGATGCAGGCAGCGTTCTGGGAACAGTTCAAGAGCAGCAAATACGGATCTGCAAGCGTTTCATAAGAAATGCCATTGCTCTCTTAAACAGAAGTGTTTCTTAAACAGAAGACCAGGTCTTCTGTTTAAGTGAGGTGAAGATGAGTAAGTACTTTATTCAGAAGCTGCTTGTGAGTGCATCTTGTCAACTTTTACAGTAGCATTTGCTACCGTTGCTGTGGGTGGGCTCAGGCAGCTTGCAGTGATCTGCTCCCTAACTTCGTTGTAGGTTCTCTATCTTACTAGTTTCTAGTATATGAGGGGTTACAGGGTGGTGTGTGTGGTGTGGTGGTAGTTAAGCTTGCTTTTGTTTTCTGTGAGCATGGTTTCATTCAGAAATAGGCTTTGCAAGTTGTGCTTGTTCAGGTACGCAGCCCCATGGAAGATGCCAACTCCTGTGTCTGCAGTCTTTGATGTGAACTCTCACTGCCCTGTTTCAGAACCCCATGTGTGTCATTAAGAAAAGCTTTCCGTGTTCTCTGAATTCCTGCAAGATATGGGGTAATGAGAGGAGCTGTGTTCATATAGACATCCTGGCACGACAAGATTGAGGTATCTGCACTTCCACCAAACTGGGATGGGTGCAGAGCGGCCACCCCTCTCCCTGGCCGTGGAGTTGGAATGCTGCAGAAATAGGTCCTTGGCCTGGGGAAAGCTGGTCTGGGAGAACCGGTGAAAACTGTATGTTGTACTGTAGTAGCATTGATAATATTGTAATAGCAATGATAAAATGTCTAGAGAAGTTTTAAAAACTTGAGGGGAGATGCTTTGCTAGTGAAGGGTTTGTCTTCCCATCTGTGACCTCAAACTGTTGGTGTATTAATATCTGAAGTCGTGACCCTACCTGGGATCTTCTTGTTGCAGTAGGTTTGAGCCTGAGAGTTTATGGGCAGTATAATCTTTTTGGCTATAGATTAAGCGGGTAATTTTAGTCTGAGATTAGTGTTTGGGATCCTTGAATGCCATCTGAACATTTACTGTTTAATAGATAATGAAATTGTCTTCATAACACAAGTTACACAGGAAAATACAATTGCATTAAAGGCAAACTGGGCTCTTTAAGTTGTTCTGTGATTAGTGTTAATGCATTGGATAGATCAGCCTAGAGAACATTGTTTAAAATAGCTTTCCAGACTGTTACACAGAAGGGCGAGCTGGGTAGGTTGCCTCGTGGCAGGGGCCTACCTGGCCCCTCCATGCCAGGTAATATTGGGGTAAGCACTATATTCTGAACTGTGTTGCTCCTTCCTTTCAGACTCAGGAAGGAGCACTGGCTATTTAAAAAAAAAAAAAAAAAAAAAAAAAAAAAAAAAAAAAAAAAAAAAACCTCTGACAACTCTGAAATGGAGTCCATTGTTCAAACTCATCTGTATAGATTTTTGGATTTTTTTTAATGGGTTCTCATGTGAATCTAGGAGTGTAAATATATATTTCTTAAAAAAGTACACTTTTTTGATTTTTTTTTGACCCTCTTGGGTTATTTTGTTTGAGAAGAGATGATATTGTATTCTTAGGAAAGGTGTGAAATGTGGGAAGACTTATGCATTTCTATGCTCCTTGAATATACTCAAGAATATGAAAATTCTTGAGTCTGTGAGAGAGGGAAATATATCCATATTAAAACCCTCCATCAGTGGCTGCGGGTCATGCACCAGCTTTGGGAATCGGGAGCTTCCCAAGTAGACTCTTACTTTGCACTTTATTTGAAGGTGCTGCAGAAGGGACACTGGGCGGAAGCCTATCCTATCAGTTAGGGAGACTTGGTTCTCTCTGTGTTTCCTCTGCAATCCAGGGAAATATAAGTGGGTTTCCTAAGGCAGCAGTAAGAGCCATAGTTTGCGCTAGCTCTGTGTGCTTCATCTCCGCTTGCTTGCTTGCTGGCAAGCACGAATTGCCAGAATTCTTCCCTTTCTCCATGCTGTCTAGACTTGACTCTTCTTATCCCTGAAAGCTTGCTCCTGTAGTGGTGCATGGACCTGCCTGCCCTGGCACAGGGACTGAGCAGCACTGTGTTTGGGAGGAGCAAGGTAGCAGTGTCCAATGTCCTGTGTTCTACTTCTCCCAAGCCCCAACGTAACCAGTGGCTGCTCTGGCTTAAACTCTGAGTCCTGACTCCAAAGCATTTCTGTTCTGAAGCCACGTTTGGTGACTTCAGCTAATACTCAAAAAGCACCTTCCTGCTGACTCTGTGTGTATTCTGTATCACTCTATAGCAGGCAGCTGCTGGCAAAGATCAAGATTAAAAAAAATACTACAGCTAACTTGTACAGTGCGGTTTTTTATTTTTTTTTATTACGTTTGGCAGCTACAACTATGATGCTTGCTAGGCTTTCATTTTAAGGTTTCCCTTTTCAATCTCTGATGTTGCATATGGAATCATTATAGCAAAGAGAAGCTTCCTAATGGGATTAGTAGGTTTTTGTTCTCCATGCAGCTTTTGACATTCCTTAGGTATTCTGTCTGGTAGCTCTTCCTGCTATGATTCAGTACAGGAGAATGTTTCAAGCATATGCATGTGTACATATGTAATGAATCAGCTGGACTAGATTGGGGAAGGGTGAGAAAATCATTTCTGGTTCTCTTCCCTTCCCCTCCACGTTACTTGCTTACTATTATGAAAGTTGGAGATCAGGTTTCCCAAGATAAACCTGCTCTTGGGCAACAAACTTTGAGCATGTCACTTAGGAGAGTCATCTTACAAAATAAAATAAACACATGCCAAGAGTAGATGCAGTTCTTTGTCCACTCATCTTTAACTTAAGGCTTTATTTTTTTCTTTCCTTCTTGTTCCAGTGTGTAACAGCTATATTCATTATTATTTTTTAATAACAAAAAGTGCAACTGTCTCATTAATCTTACAACAATCTTTCTTCGTTTATAGGTGTGGAAGAAAATGTCAGTCAGCATGCATGAGAATCGCAAATCTAGGGCCAGTACTGGCTCCATCAACATATATTTATTCCACAAGTCATCCTATGCCGACAGTGTCCTTACTCACCTGAACCTCCTGCGGCAGCAGCGTCTCTTCACAGATGTGCTTCTCCATGCTGGGAACAGGTCGTTCCCCTGCCACAGAGCTGTGCTCGCTGCTTGTAGCCGCTATTTCGAAGCAATGTTCAGTGGAGGACTCAAAGAGAGCCAGGACAGTGAAGTCAACTTCCATAATTCCATTCACCCGGAGGTCTTGGAGCTCCTTCTGGACTATGCGTACTCCTCCCGAGTTATCATCAACGAGGAGAATGCAGAGTCGCTGCTGGAGGCTGGGGATATGCTAGAGTTCCAGGACATTCGGGATGCTTGTGCAGAATTCCTAGAGAAAAACCTCCATCCTACCAACTGTCTGGGCATGCTGCTGCTGTCGGATGCTCACCAATGCACCAAGCTTTACGAGCTCTCCTGGAGGATGTGCCTTAGCAACTTCCAGAGCATCAGTAAGAGTGAAGACTTCCTCCAGCTGCCCAAAGACATGGTAGTGCAGCTTCTCTCCAGTGAGGAATTGGAAACTGAAGATGAAAGGCTGGTGTATGAGTCAGCTCTCAACTGGGTCAACTATGACCTGAGTAAGCGGCACTGTTACCTGCCTGAGCTGTTGCAGACAGTCAGACTGGCTCTCTTGCCAGCCATATACCTTATGGAGAACGTAGCGATGGAAGAACTTATCACCAAGCAGAGGAAAAGCAAGGAGATTGTAGAGGAGTCGATAAGATGCAAGTTAAAAATCTTACAGAATGATGGAGTGGTAACCAGTCTGTGTGCCAGACCCCGTAAAACTGGCCATTCGCTCTTTCTGCTGGGGGGCCAGACCTTTATGTGTGACAAGCTGTACCTGGTGGACCAAAAGGCAAAGGAGATCATCCCAAAGGCCGACATTCCAAGTCCCCGGAAAGAGTTCAGTGCCTGTGCCATCGGCTGCAAAGTGTATATCACGGGCGGACGGGGCTCCGAAAACGGCGTCTCCAAAGACGTGTGGGTGTATGACACTCTGCACGAGGAGTGGTCAAAGGCTGCTCCCATGCTGGTCGCTAGATTCGGGCACGGCTCTGCCGAACTCAAGCACTGTCTGTATGTAGTGGGAGGACACACTGCAGCAACTGGTTGCCTCCCAGCTTCCCCTTCAGTATCTTTAAAGCAAGTAGAACAGTACGACCCCGTGACCAACAAATGGACCATGGTTGCCCCGCTCCGAGAGGGAGTAAGCAACGCCGCTGTGGTCAGTGCCAAGCTGAAGCTCTTTGCTTTTGGGGGCACCAGTGTTAGCCATGACAAGCTGCCCAAAGTCCAGTGTTACGACCAGTGTGAAAACAGATGGACGGTGCCGGCCACGTGCCCGCAGCCCTGGCGCTACACGGCTGCAGCCGTTCTGGGCAACCAGATCTTTATTATGGGTGGAGACACCGAGTTCTCCGCGTGCTCTGCGTACAAGTTCAACAGCGAGACCTACCAGTGGACTAAGGTGGGAGATGTGACAGCCAAGCGAATGAGCTGCCACGCAGTGGCGTCTGGAAACAAGTTGTACGTTGTCGGAGGCTACTTTGGCATTCAGAGATGCAAAACGTTGGACTGCTATGATCCCACGTTAGATGTATGGAACAGCATAACAACTGTGCCCTATTCTTTAATTCCAACGGCGTTTGTTAGCACGTGGAAGCACCTCCCCTCATAACTGTGTGTGTTGCAATTACAAATTATCAGGTAAGAAGCAGCACTTTTGAATTCCACTGTAATCATGCATTTTTCCTTTCCAGCAGCTGTTCTTGGAGAGGGTGAGTATATTCAATCCAGTTTTATAGCTGGAACAACTAAGGCACACGTATTCAGAGGCTGTTGCAAGTCACACATCAAATCTGCGAAACAGCCAGAAATTGAAACTATTTTGCCATGCCTCCTGCATGGAATTCCCATTATGGGCCCTTTTGCTGTGATTTAAGTGTTACAAATGTTCTTTTTCCTAGGTTCTGTATTTATGGGGAAATGCAGTTAAGCTATAGGAGATTGAATTGTGCTCTGCACTTAAGTACTGCAGGTGTTCTAAACAAGTTTTAGGTGCTAATTTCCATGTTACACAGGGCAGGTCACTCTGTATGCAGTATGAGTGCCCAAAAATGATATTGTAAGTTCCAGCTTGAAGCCCGATAATGAAATCACTGGGATTCCAGGAAGCCTTAAGGGAAAGGTGCTGTCTTCCACCTACCTGGTGCTGTCAAGGTATCTCAGGCCTGATTTGCCATCCACCTAGACTGCAGTGCCTGCACCTGCCTCGAGTAGGGTTGAATGTGGCCCACTGCCACACTGCAAAATAGTTATGGTCATAGGTGTCAGATACAGTGTCAGGAAGGCATGCAATTAATATTACTGGTTGACATAATTACCTAGTCCATAGCGCACACACTGTTCCAACACAGTTTAATTATACATAATGGGCCAAGCTCTCACCAGATGCAACTTCAGCATTGTATCTCCTCACAAGCAAGTCTGAATTTGGTCTTGCCTGTTTCATTGTTGTGCATTCCTGAATTTTGGGAGTGGGGGAGAAGAGGTTGATGCAGACACACTAAAGAAGCTGGGCAGCTGTAAGTACTGTAAATATGTACACAAGCTAGTCTACTAGCCATTTTTTTAGCTATTGCTAATTCTTCATAATTTTTCATCTTTTCCAGAATTACATCACTTAGAATAAGTCATTGACATTTTCCAGAGCTATTAATCTAGCTCTTCTGCAACAAATCTGGCAAACCTCTTCCAGTGTTGTAGTCTTCCTCCACCTCAATTTGGTTGAGACTTCAGTGCGGAATCACAGCTCCAACAAGCCAGTCAAAGAAATGTAGTGGCAGGCTTAATCCAAAACAATCTGTACCCTGTGAGGGGTAATTTCCCTTTGGATTTGAATGGTGTGCACTGTGACCAGGAGCCTAGGCAGGTTAGCAGGAACAAGCCAAGCAAATGCAGTTGACGTAATGAAATGAGCTCTGCATTTGCATATAAGTTACCTAGAAATTCAGAGTGATGTTGCTTCCCTGGAAAAAAAAAGTGAGAGCAGCCTGTGTTTGAAGACTCCCTAGGCTCTTCTTTTGAGGACAAATGATACTTTCTTTTGTGTATGATTAGCAGCTGGAGACACATGCTAACTCTTTGCAGTAAAAGTATGAAACTCAAATGTATTTGAAGCAGTGTAGGTGTAAATATAGACCTAGACATACAATAGTAGTTGTGAAATTACTCTCTGGTAAGCCAAGGATTCATCACGAAATCTGACTTCTAGCTAGATGAACAGGAGATTCATTAAGCTGGGCCCATGCGAAGTAACTGATCCCAGTAGAAATCCTGTGTGGAAGTGGGCTGTGTTGTGCCTCTTGCTTTCTCTTCAATGTGAATAACCACCTGAGAATTGACTGCCTTTCCTTTCCTGTTGTTTTTTTTCCCCAGGCTTACCCCTGTGTAAGCAGGGCTCCGGATTCCATCCAAACTCCAACCCTTGAGATTTACCATATCCTGAATGCTGGGGAATAATCTCAGCTCCCTGATAGAGAGCAAATAGAAACCCTGATTTCTTTGAGATGACTTCCTCGTTAGCTGGGGATGACATCTTTAAATCCTCAGTCAGTTCCTATTATTACTCGCTTTGAGCAGTTCTCAGTGTTATCAGAACAGTAGTATTGAATGCTCAGACTCAGGGCTGTGCCAAGAAAAATATTGACTTATTCTTCTGAGACTGACTTAATTGTTCTAAAGTTTACAGTATATGAGCCGCTGTTTTATTTTGAAAAATAGATCTCGGAGTATAACGGTGCAAAAAAAAAAATTAATTTGTTTTGTGCATCTTGTTAAATGCCATTATTTTTGCTTCACTGACACACTAGATAACTGGATGAACACAACCATAAACTGAAGTCCCTCTAGTGCTGTGTGCTCATCCAGAAAGTTTTTTTTTTTCTTTTTCCATGACTCCTGCTGCTCTGTCAGTGGGTGGGAGAGACAAAAAGGAAATTACTTCTGATTACCGTCTGTTTTCATGGCGCTGTGTGGCCCCAGTCTGACAGCTTTCAGGAAGACTTCAGTCAGCTTTGTCCCTTTCCTCAAACTTGGGGATTTGGAGTCGGCTGGGTTTTTTTTTTTCTTCTTCCTTGGAATTATTTATAACTTTTTTTTTTCAAATTCATCCCATGACAGGAAACATTGTTCTGGCTTCAGTGTTGATATGTACATTTCAGTGGGAAAAATGACATGGTACCCTCAGGAATGTCTAGAAGAGACTAATCAACACTAAGTGCAGAAAATTTTTTTGGAAGTAATGAAGTTTGTCTGTGTGCAAGCCCACAGTGGCAGAGACTTGATTCTTGGGGCTGTTACGCAGGCTGCTGTGTTTCCTGTGAGCAATTCCCTCCTGTTCTTAGACGTCCATCCCAACTTGGCAGATAGGTGGCATATCCCACAAAGGACCTGTGAGTTCACTGGAGCACCTATGCTTTGTAATGGTGTAGGGCTTGCCCCTCCGTTTGCTTTGGTCCAAGGATAAATTGAAAAACTCCCTACACTATATGTTTAAGTGAGCTTTTGTGGAAGAAAATTCATACAAGATTATTTTCACTTAAACAGTTCTGCAAGCTTGTGCATTTTGGGGGAGGAGGGAACATAGACACCCTCAGACGGACTATTAGGCTGATGCAATTTAGTTTCCTTTCCTTTCATCAAATAAAAAAAAATCAAATGGGCTTTTTGGGTTTGGTTTGATGGTTTGCAGGGTAAGGCTAGTTGAATAATAAAGGCAGAATCTGAGCCTATGTAACTATGTGCTTGGCTGGCTTATTTATCAGTAGTTGGCTATTAAACAGGAATACTAAACTGGGGGTGGGTGGAAGGGAGGGAAACCTGTGAAGTGGATTGTGTCCAAAACCTAATTTGTAGCTTTTCTTTGACATCTAACAAAAAGCTTATGAAATTCTGTCTCAGCAAAGTTTCTTTTTGTTTTCTCCTTTTTTCTTACCCTCCCTCCACCATGCTTTTAGTTCTACTCCATTATTTGGAGAAGAAAACTGGAACCTCAAGTCCGGAGAAAAGGTTTTAATGAAGAAAAATCGTTGGGTGTCTGTTGCATTTGAAGAAAATCATCCGCACCTTGTAAATTATCTAATCTCTACATGAAGGAACGGGAGGAAAACACTGTCTTCACTGCTTCAGCACACAGTTTAAATATGAATGAACGAGCCTATGATCTGGTCCTTGTGTTGATAAACATGGATTCATGCCAATATGAATCAGTCTTTCAGGGGAGAAAAAAGCTCAGCTTCTGTGAGCTGTGCAGCACAACCCTCAGTTTTCGTGGACTCCACTGTGGGCGCGTGGAAGTGGCCGTGGCTGGCGCCTCTCCGTGGAGCTCTGGAGCCCCGGCCGGGGGGCGCTGCACGAGGAGGTGACGTTCCCGGGGCAGAGCCCCCATCCCGGGGGTGAGCGTGGCCATGGGCAGTGCCCGTGGCAGCCCTCGGCACCGCCTTGTGATGCCCCCTGGGCAGTGAGTAGCCTCCTGCAGAGCTGCACAGCCTGACGTGTCTTGCAGCGGTGGAGAACAAAACTGATGCCCCCCCAAATGCCAATTGTTCCCTTGCCCCTGTATTTATAAGTAATGTGGACTGGCCCCTTCCTGTTATGTTACTTGTTGTAGATACAGTTATTTATTGTTCCGTGCTTGCATGCTGAAACAATGCCTGCCGTTGTCTTCATGTGGTCAGGGCTTGCGTGAGTTGTTGTATGTTTTGCACATTTTGTGATCTCTGACTTGCTCTGCTGCACAAAGAAAGAAAACCGAGTAACGGTGGAGGTGGGAGGGGGGCTTCCCAGTCGGAAATGGAAGGATTACAAGGCAGGATCTGAAGTTACACCCAAACTAAAGGAAGAAGCCATGGAGGTCGCATTCTCAGGCCACCAGCTCCCCAGGTTGCATATGGGGTGTCTTGTAGATGGTGTCCCTGCTACATTTCATTTGCTGCTCATGCCTTTGACTTTCTAGTCTGGAAACAGCCCAGCTCACTTACAGCTCTCTCTTTGTGCAGCTTCCTGATTGCAACGCAAATACTGTGGAATAGCTTCTGGATACCAAGCCCAGATGAAGTCATTGTCCAAAGTTATTTATTTATTTATTGGGTTAAAGGGTGGGGTACTTATATATACTTATTATAGCCACATTGACCTGAATGAGTAGAGTATGGCTGATTCAAGAATGAGAACAAAACACTTGAGCTAGGTTAGTGATGAAGTCTTTAAAGAAAGAGAAAAAGCAGAACAGCAATTTTGCACTGACTGGGTAGTCTTAATCCTCTGGATTCCTGAGGGGTAGCTGAGTGGGGGTATCAAAGACCCAAGCGTTACAGCATGCAGATAGAAAATGAATTTTATAACTCTTAATCTTAGAAATAGTCCTCAAATTCTGCTGTCTTTTTCCAGAGCCAGCTATATCTTTAAATATTTGGGTGCTCAGAAGTGTCCGGTACAATCCTGAGAAGCCAAACTTCAATTTTGTAGACAAATTTCTTTGTTGGTCCTGTTTTGAGAAAGAGATGAAGCTACTCTTGCTCCTCTGGATTTCAGAAGCTTGTGTTTCACAGATGCTTTCTTTGCCAGGTTCTGTTATAAAGCATGTATCGTAATGTGTATTTTCCTAAGTGTTTATAGAGCCCAATTTAACTGGCACATTCAGTACCGTGGTTGTTGTATGCCACAGTGTAAGTAAAAAGTTTGCATGCGTGCATGCAAAACAGAAATAGTCAAATTGGTGATGCCTGCCTTTGTGTGACAGTGGTGTAGCTGTATTTGTGAAAACTTTATCACCTGAAGTATTAACACTGATCACTGAAAACTTCTCTATGCTGCCTTACATTTGACTGCTGTTTGGAATACATAGACCTTTACATTTCAGAAACTGGATGTTTGGAGTTGTGCTGGGAGAACACTGCTTAGTTATTGAAGGAAATGGGTTTTTTTATTTTATTTTTTTCGAAGGTAAGACCCAGCTAGATGTGAACAGTTACGGTTACCAGGTCCTCTGGTTAAATTGACCTGTAGAAAGAATATATTTTTTTAAAATGTTTAAACTCGCAGCCTTCCCAGAATTGGTTCTTTTCTCTTACATGGCTTTTAAGCAATGGGAAAACACCCTAGCTGTAACCCTTTCCTTGCACAGATTGTCCTGTTTAAAGTAAACAGGATTGAATTGCTGCCGCCTTTCATCTTGCGGATCACTCCCTGATGCGAAGTGAGCCATAAAATCAGCCTTCCTGTGTTTGGCATGTGCTCTCGCAGGCACTGCTCACTGCAGGAGGCACGAGGAAGTGGAGAGCCGGGTCCCGGGAGGGCCTGAACGAGGGTGTGCAGCTTCAAGACCTGTTTCTCCATCCAGCTGCTCGCAGCCCAGAGGGGAAGCTGCACTCTGCCTATTCTGCTTGCAGCTCCATTCTGTTTGCCAGCAGCAGGCAGCTTCCGAAAGGAGGGGCAGTTCTCAGCAGCTGTTTCCAGAGCTGGGCTCTGCTGTCAAGCCCTCGATGAATTGCTGTGTGTAGGCTGGGGGAAGCAGAAGGCAGGGTGGGCCTCTGGCCCTGCAGGGAATATGCTGGGCTCCTGCTTTCTGAATTGATGGGGGAACCCTGCCTAGCTGCTGGTCCATTCCAGGCCTGCCAAACACGCCACACTTGGAAGCAAAAGCAATTCACAGCGGAGCGCACACAAAAACCTTGGCATGAGACGAGAAGGTTCCTCTTATTTTGCAGGCCGGTTGCTGTAGAAACATACAACAAAGGACAGCCTTCCTCTTCTGGTATAATTGTGTAGCCCCTTTTCTCTAGGTCTGACACCTGTCTGAATAAGAGTGATTAGAGCAGAATAATGTTCCCTTTCCTGGCTATTGAAGATGTGGTTCACGTACTAAAAGAAAACTGTACAAGTGAAGAAGTAAAATGTCTGTGTTGTGTGTTTTTTGTTTGCTACTACATCTTAAGGTTTTGTAAAACTTTTTTTTCACAATGTGAAACTGAAGGTCAATAAATTATTAGAGATTTTTCTCTTTGGCTCATTTCTTTTAAAGGTTGTCTCTCTTCCTCCCCTACACTTCCCCCCTGCAGAAACGTTTTTAATCCTGTATAATGTGCTTTTCCTTTCCTTTTAATAAAAAGACACTACCAGCATGCAGTTCCCTGCTTTCGGTTAAGCTTCTGCTTCAGTTGCAATTCCCTTCCCTTTGTTCTGTTCTGCTGCTGTTACTATGATCTGTATCTCAAAGTTCAGTAGTTAAAATTCTGAGAGCCTCAAAACATTTAAGAACAGGAACTGCAAGTTCAGTGGTGTTTGCAGTATAGTTTAGTGTCTGATATGGCTTGGAAGCAGAATTAGGCATCTCAAATCCTTTATAATTATTCTCAACGAGAAAAAAAAAGTGGCTGTGTAGAAAACATTCCAGTTGTTTTATATAATACATACATGTAGCCACTATCTTTGATCTTTTAAGCTCATTTACATTTTTATTTTATTTTCAAAAACCTGCAGGGGTGCTTTCTTTTTGCGAGGGTTGCTTAGGACCTCTCTGGCCTTAAGGCGTCCCTGGCTGCCGTCCAGAGCTAAAATCAAGTTAGGCAGCAGCAGTGGTTAACACTGGTACAACCTGGTGGTCCCGTTGCCTGAGTCTGATTAATGCTGGCCTGCTGTCCAGCCTTGGAAGGGCTGCTCCACACATGTCAGCCCATCACTTTGGAGCAAAGGAATAAAGCGTTTCTCCTGGCTTGGCTCTTCTCCCTGCCTGCCCTCTCCTTCCTTTGCCTATGCAGATCTCCAGAGGGAAGTAAAAGCAACAAATCTTAGGAGGTGGCTGGAGCTCACCGAGCACTGGAGATCCCAATAGTCTGTAGAACACAGGACAGCACTGGGTGCTGCCTCCTGAGCCTGGCCATGAAAATAAACTAGTGCTTATTCAGCAGGGGTAAGAGGAAGGTAAGGCATAACAGGAGTGAGCATTGCTTCCTGCAAGAACAAACTGCTAAAATCTCCTCCTCCTCCTACCTGTTTTTAAAGTTGCTGCAGCCGACCCCTAAGAGTTAAAGGCTTCTTCAGGATAATTATCTGCCCGAAAAAGAGAGAGTCACCAACGGCCTAACTGCTGTTCAGGTACTGGGTATTTGTGATATTTGCAATGAGCCTCAAACAGAACTAGAATGCTTATTTTACAAACTTTTAAAATATGAAAGATACTAGTAGAAAATAGTTTTCTAAGAGTAGGAAATGGTTGTAGCAGTTGAAGTGCAAATTCTTGGCTTAACAATAACCTGAATGTTCCTGGATTTGTATTTTACCAGGGCCTGAGATGTTTATAGCAGCACTGAATATGGGGAGCCTGCTGTAGCCTGACTCACTGGTGTCATGTTCGGGTGCAGGGCTGCTTGCTGGAGGGTGGCCTTCTCCAAAGGAGTGACCCTTTTTGGCCTTCAATGCATAAGTCTTCTCGTACTAGAGGTCTAATATGCATAGTGAGAATTTAAATAACTTGCATTTAAATTTAAAATAGATAACCTGTAAAATAGATACCTCTGAGGCACTGTTAATGATAAGGATGAATACTAAGCGCTTCAAATGCATAGAAGGGAATGAGTTCATTAGTACTGATTAAGCATACCAAGGTATCAGCTGTGATCTGAGAACGTCTTAAAGGTTTTGTCTAAACTAGTAAATTGGCCTCACCTGGGGACAATTTCTGGTATTGGGGCCAGCTGGTGTGAAGCAGGCAGCATCTCTTCCTGGGGAGCCAGAGTGGCTGCAGGTAGGTTATTTAGGGGGCTCCTGAGTCCTAGTCAGGAGCAGTTTGCAGGAGTGCAGGTTTGCATGGGCCAAAAAACATGTCGGGGACTGTTTAAACCATTTAGAAGAGTGGACAACCACATTCTCTGGTCTGGGAAGGTGCCTGAGTATGGTTTAATTTATTGCTGTAGTTGTAGCCAGGCTGTCTTGTGGCATCATGTTTAAAGCCCAGATGACTGGGCAGAGGTTGCCTGCTGTAGTGTTAGTGCCTGATGGTGCTGCTGAAGGTGGAGGACAGAACGCTGTCTTGGAGTCACCAGGACCTGGGTAAGGGCTCCATTTATCTTCCTTGTGAAGGCATAGAGACACACTGCATCTTCTAGAGCAGTGATATGAACCTTTAGAAGTGCTCAATGAAGAGAAATACCCATGTATGTGGAGAGTAGCTTGTGCATCTGAAGGTAAGAGATGGGAGGATCCTTGGGGCTTTGCAGCAGCAGCAGGTGCACTATTTTCATGTTCTGGTTCAAAATAAAAGCAAAATGCAGTAAAATGCAGTTTGTAATGAAGAGATAGCTTAAGTAGTGTCCGCTAATATCCATTGTGTGTGCTTGTATATTTGACCAGCAAATCCTGGGCAGCAGAAAGAGATGAGCAAAGGCTCTTTGATCTTGAAGGATCACTAGTCTCCACCTTAACTGGTGTATCATTCCTTTAGGCACTTATGCTTCTAAAACCTGTAAAATTTGCTCCCCTGTAAGTAAGGCTGAGATATCTAGATCGAATGATAATCTGGTCTGTCATGTTTTAGTGTGTGCATGTGAAACATACAGAAACAGTGTGCAGTGTATTCAGATTTTACGTGTAATTGTGGTGTGGATTAAAACAAAATTCCCTCAATGGTTAATATATGCATGTGCACACCAGGGCCATCTGTTCTCTATGTGCCTTTAATAATGGTCTGTGAGTTTTAAAGTATCAGTATTTAAACTATGTTTAAATAGGAGAGTTAGCCTTAAGAGTAAAAATATACATAAAACATGAGCGTGAATTAAAATGAGCGGTCAAATAAATTACAAAGCTTTTTCATAATCGTGTTTATGCTTTGGGCTTGACATTGCTCTGACAGTCTCAGGAAAGTGAATTAGCCAACGTGTCCTTTGTGTTTGTATGTGTCTAGTAACCCTAGAAACCATAATCTTTATCCCGGAGGCGATGGGGAGCCGTGAAGGAGGCAAAGCAAGTGCAATTTCTGCAGAGACCCCTCCCAACTCTACCTCTTTGTTATCAGGTATTTAGTAAACTATTGCACATGTGTGTGCTGAAGTTCACTCTATTTTCTAATAGCTGTGCAATTTGGGAGTCGTATCCAGTGCTTTGATTTAGAGGTGAAGTTTAAGATTAACCCTTGCTAATTTCAGTGAAGATACCGAAATAAGCCCAAGTCATAAAGATGAGCCGTAAGATCTAACGTATCTGCAGTTTCTTCTGTGAGATTTGGGTGTGATGAAATGCAATGAGATACAACAGTTTCATGAAGGACTAAAAAGTATTTAGCTCCAGCACAAGGCTGGGCAGCTGATGCATGCAGGAATTTT
>JAVCKT010012000.1:0-13141 GCA_032273925.1 Rhynchotus rufescens | reverse complement strand
TTAATAGGCACTTGCATTTTTTAGAAGTTTTTGTTTTGTTTAAACTTTCAGATTGGCTGCTCTACATTTTGCTTAAAAGTCAGGCTCACATGCATGGATGATTGCCAGATACTCTAAACCCTATTTTGGTTAAATTACAGGACCCAGATTTTGGTAACAAAGCGCATTGATTTTATATTCAGAAAGATTTTTATATTTAGTCTGTTAACCTTTTGTAATTCCCACCCACAGCTTTAAACCGTAGAACATTTTTATGCTAATTGTTGTCAGTAGGGTATCAGCATGGTCCCTTAGTAATTTAAATCCATTGAATTATAATGCAGGTGCTGATAATTGCAGAACTGTTATTGTCTGACTGGCTGCCGTTTATGTGTTTCAAAGAATTTCTTGCAAATCAGATTTGAGAGCACTGGGGAAAAAGTCTTTATTTTTAGAGGTAACTTTACATTATATTTAGAATAAAGGAGAACAAGAGTTGGAGGCATCTTCTTTCCTCCTCATATTCAAGAAAGGTAGTATAGTTTTTAAGATGTCTGTAATAGTTCCATTATTCTTTGACGTTTAGGGATTTTTATCTAAAAGTGTCTGGCAAATGATTGTTTGGTGTAAACTGTAATACAGTGTGACATCAAGAGGAGGTGTCGAGAGAGATTCTCTACTCTGACCCCAGATTTTCTAAGTGTTTGGGGGCAGATGAGTTCTCCTAATCATGCTTTTTGTAGTATAAAATAATGGTGGTGGCTTTTTTGGCAGTGGCTTCTTTTTAGCATTTTCTCAGAACATTGGTCTTAATCTGAGCAATGTTACAGCCAGTGGAAATCTGTCCTGTAACCTTAATGGGCTTCGGTTCTGTCCATAAAACTAAGTGCACATTATTTTACTAGAATCTTCATTGCATTCAGCTGTGATTTGTGGCAGTGTTTACATTGGAAGCCTATATAATGGAGAGTTAATGATTATGCAATAACATTTTGTTTGTAATACACAATGTGCTAAAATGCTGCCTGGGCAAATATTTTAAATACAGAGTACTTATGTTCAATAAGTAATAAGTCATTACTTTTAATAAGTGATTATAGTTTTAATGCTTATGATGGACCCTTGCTCTCTCAGCAAAGTCTGTTTTCACAAAATTCTTTAATATGGATGAGACTCATTTCTCATGAGAACTCTCCAATACATTGAAGCTGCTATACACAGGAAGAAGCTAATTTTGTGGTTAAAAAATAGCAACTTTCTATAGCTGTCATTGTAAGAAAATGGCCTATTTTCTTTTTCAAAAAAAAAAAAACTTTAAAAATTCTTATTCTTGAAACAGCAGAATAAAAAGTATTCTGACTATGTAAAGATGATGAAGAATAGGAATAACAACACATCGCTGGAAGCAAGAGTTCTCGGGGTTCTCCTTGACAGGGCTGTAGACTTTTTTAGATTTCAGGATTCAGTGCCTCAATCAGTTTTTTGGGGTTCTGTTGAGCCACACTACAGTTACACTTGGGCTAGTGATTGTTGTTTTTGCTTACCTTTCTAAGACCTAAAATGCCTAAGTGTGTTGAATAAAGTCTTTATCCTGTAGCAAGAAAACTCAGGCTCAACAACATAACCAAGGCTAATACAGAGGCCTCTTTGTCAAATTGAACTACTGCCTTGCTTTGTCTTTCTGTTGATTTTTTTTGTATTAATTAAAGCTTTTGCAAGATAACAATGGAACATATTTTTCTAAGTTAACAGTTGATTTCGATCTGTGTCTTCATGGTTTCACGTCTTTCAGCCAGCAGTGAAAGCAAACTATTAAATCGGTTGCCTGTGTTTTGCATTAAGGAAGTTTGGATTTTGCGATTGGAAATATGCAGCGTATTTTCCTCATTTAAGAAAAAAAAAATATATCTGGCAGTCTAGCTCTGCATGGCTTATTTTTGCTATAGGTAATTTGAACACTTTTATAATATCCACTGCATTTTTTTTTGAAAGCAGCATTTCAAGATAAATTCACCTAACTATGGTGAATGTGTCTACATGTGTTTGCATGTATATATATGTGCTTAAAAAAAAAAAGGTGGGCTTGAATCACTAAATTACCTGTTTTAGGATGTTGTCAGCTTTGCAGGCGTAATTTATAACGAAAAAAACAAACCAGTTAAGCAATACTGGGAAGTAAGAAATTTTACCTAACAACAGTTGGTTCCATTTGCAGTAATAGTTCTGGGAGTACTACTGAAGCATCATAAAAATCATCTTCCCTTTGTAAATTTTGGGTGGATAGAGAAGGACCCCTATGCTCATTCATAGAGATATTCTTTCTGAATAGATCCCCCAAATAAGTGTGATTAGTAAGCTGATTTTTTGCTGTGTACCCAATTCAAGAGGTCTGCTGGCAAAACTTTTTCTGAAGTAAATTGAGTTGATAGCTCATAAATCAGAGCTCTCTGTAAAACAAATGTCAGTGTTCTATTAAGGTAGTAGAAAAAAATCCAAAGTGCAAAATAGTCTTGGAACAGAAAGTGCTGGTAATTCTGTCTAAGGTGCAGTACAAAATGTACAAACCTGAGTTGAAAACAAGCCTTAAATAGCAGAATGCCCCCTAATTGGGAGACTCGCAGAACAAACATTTGGCAGATGTTAGTCACATTTCTTAAAGCACTAGAGAAGGTTTCCTAGGTAGTACAGTCTGATTGCAGGGTAAGGTCACACACCCAATAGACAAAATTAGAACAGAAGTTTTATGTGGGGTTCTGTGAGACCCTGTGTCTTGTAAGGTGCCGAGGAAGAGCTGTGAGTACCTGGTATCTTTGAACTGGCAGCTTGTGCAAGTCTGAGTGATACCAGTCACCCTGACATGAATGTCCTAAAATCCTGTTTTTCTTTTCTGTTTTCTTTTACCTTTTTTCCCTTAATGAACAAAGCTTCTTGGTGAATTGATTCTCACATTAAAGACTAATGCAGTTTATCTGGTCACCTTTAAATGAGAAGTATCTATATCTCTTAGGACCAATAACTCTTGTATTTAATTCAATTAAATGAAGAAGTTATAATGGAACTTGGTCTAACATAAGCAGCTAATAATTGTGTCTTGTTAACAAGTCTCATATCTGCAATTGTAGGCATGTGCTTTTTTGTTACTCTGGGTTGTTGACTTTCCTTCCCTTTACTGGTCCTCTCACCACTGCTAGCTTGATGTCCTATGGAGGTGATTAGTGTGCTGTAATTGAGTTGGTTGTAAAATGAAAATTAATTGGCATTTCACTTGTCAGGAGGTCAAGCTGTCCTGCCTTTGGTAGCCGTTCTGGAAGGACTTGTCCTGGTGGTGCTCATGTCTCCGAGATGGCAGTGTGACCGTTATTTTGCTGATCAAATTATAATTGTTGTGATTAAATTTGATGTGAAAGGAGAATTTAAGAAGCAATGCTGTGATTTATATGATTTGGATTTACTTTGCTGAAAGCATGCAAAACTGGAGCTTTTAAGCCTTGTAAATAGGTGTCTGTTGTATGTTTTTAGTATGTGTTTATGCTGTTACCAGTGAGGGATAGGAGAAATGGGAGACTTGCATTTGAAATACTAGGAGTTAATTCTGACTGATCCATTTAGCTGTTAATAGTCATCGGATATTGAACACAGATATGGGTTCTATAACAGCATAGTTAGAATGTTGCAGGAAAAAAGGCAGATAAAGAATGAATGTGCCATACTTAATAGGGGACTGTGTAAGCAGTTTAGAGCTCTACTTCTGCTTGTGTCATTAATACTTCCTTGCCTTCTAATCCAAACATTGGAAGACTTTCTTTAGGCAAGCCAGCGAGACCTTTGCTGGTTATTGCCACACTAATTTTTGTTTCTTGGTTCATATTTAAAAGTGGAACGCTCTGCTTATTTCTTCAGAAGCTAAATGTAAGCTTCATTTATGCCTGGAATGTCAGAACTTACACTCTTTGTCCAAAGCATTGAGCAATTCTCTTTACTGTGTTTTAACAAAAAGTAGTTTCATGTGTGAACTTGCAAATGTTGGGATATCTATTTACAGAAATGCAAATGCTAGCTTTTTTTCTCCTCTCTCCAAGAAACCATGACATCTTCCACTTAGACTGAGGTGATCTTTCCTGATACAATTGAGTACCAAAGGCAAATTTGGCTCAGCATATGTAAATTGCTTCATATGTGTGTTGAAAAGAAAAGTACAAACGCTTTTTTCCCCCTCTCTGAACAGTACAATTTCCTCAAACTAAAGAGCAACAGATTTTTTTCTTGGGGTTACTTTGATCTGAATTAAATATATTTGAATAATTGTGTGTATCTTAAACTGCTTTCTAGGAGAGAGTGCATGTGCAAGTTAGACTTCCCAGCCTGCTTTCTATATTCAGTAGCATGATACAGTTATTCTTGTTAAATGACTAATTGGAAAAATAATATTTAAATAATGGGCTTTGAATTGTAATTTGAGTACAGTGAATAACCTTCCTTTTTATTTCAAACCTTTCAAAAATGTAGAAACAAGACTTTTGACTTGCTCATAACCGTTAAATCCATGTGCAGCTCTGAAGTCTTTTCCATGATCCAGCCACAGATGTGCTTGTATCAAGACTGTAGAATGAGACAACAGTAAACGAAATTGCAGCTAGAGCAGCCAATATTAGGGGGAAATGAAATTTCCTGACTCAGAGGAGCTGGGCAATGACAGAAAGACTCCTCATTATAGATCTTTTCATTTGGAGAAGAATGAGTGATAAATGAGGTTTCTGTGACACAAAGAGGATAGAAACACAGTTGGACGTTCATGCAAAAATTATGCTCACTGTACAAAACAAATAGAAGATGAAGGGATATCTGATTTGCATTTCTTACCAAAAAAATGAATATGGAGATATCCTCTGAAACAGATGGCAGAATTGTCAACAGTAAGGCTAAGGTATAATGTTTACCTTTTCCTTTATTGGGGTTGTAGTGAAAAGTGACATTTACCATATCCTGCTTACTGAGAACTTTCCTATTTGCTTTATTTACTGTATGAAAGTTTACAGGTGTTTTTAAATACTGATTTGAGGAAATCTGCCACAATGACTAATTCTTCAGCATTTTCTTTAGTTCAAAGTAAAGCATAAAATAGTTATAATGAAAATTACTCTGAATACCATGAGTAGGAGAGTGACTTCAGTGCCTAAGTAGGGCTGGCCTCATTATGGTTTGAAGTAGCTTCTGTGGTGAATAAGATTTGTCATCTTTAACCAACAGGAGAACTTGTGTTTCTCACAGTGAACAGGCCAATGTACACTGGCTAACAAAAGCAATTTGAGGGACCTAATTATATATAGCACTTTAAAAATATTTTACTCACTACATGCAACAGCTGTCTGCCTCGTTATTTGGAGTGTGGCCAGGAATTTGATGTAGATTATTTTTTAAAAAACAGCTCTGCTTGGGGCTGTATCCCAGCTCCTTGGTGTGAAGCTGGCTTGTCCATCCTGTTAAGTGGCCTTGTGTGTTGCAAATGCCTGGGCCCCAATATCTAGTGGACACATAAGAAGGTCTCTATTCTGTGGTCTCTGCCTTTGGGCATGGGATAAGTTTAATTTTTTAAAAAATTTCAAGAAATAAAACTTAAAAATTACTTTAAGTGTGTGAGGAAGTGGTCTTTCAGTTAAGCTGGAGTTGTGCTCCCATAGTGTGATGCTAGGGGCGTGTGTCTTTGTGCTGTGAAGGACGGCATGAAATACTTGAAATGCTTCTCTTTGGTTTATTTTTTTATACTATAAAAGACAATGAATAACCTAGGTAATCAATGTATGTGTAAGAAAGTGCTGAAGTTTCAGACAAATAGGTCACTCAATGTACCTGCAACTGTCTTGCACATTGATCTTCACCACTGTCTAGTAATTCCTCCATCCTACAGTAAGTCATGAAGTAATTTATTAGCTTCACCTAAAAAATCAATCTCTGCCCACAGTGGCAGCCACTCCGCGCTCTGGTGTATTTCAAACAAAAGAAATGATTGAAACAGGAACTCCTACATTTCTGTGAAGATTGAGTGGCACACCACCCTGTAATTTAGGTAGTTGTGCAATAGTTCTCATTTGCATTAGCAAGGTAGTGCAGATTGTGCTGAATTACTCCTTAAAAAGTACCTTCAGGTTCTGGAAAGTATATTCTGGTTAAAACTGTTTTGGCTTCCTTGGTGTTGTTTTAAACTCAGCTTCTCTTTAAATCCAGAAAAAGGCACACTGTGTTCTTGATAGCTGCCTTTACATTCAATAAGAGTTGCAGAATAGCTGCATTTAATTCTAAATCTATTAAGCAGTTAATTTCCTTTCCCCTGTTAGTCAAATGACCTTCTTATGTGATCCTGACATTCATGGGAAGTGTGTGTGTTGTCTTCACTTTTGGTTTGTTCAGTTACACAGTAAGTTGCATTATTTGACTAAGTTTTGCATTCTAACTAATCCAAAGTAATTAAAATTCTATTTGTTTGAGATTTGAATGAAGCTGATTAATTCTTCACATGTGTTTGTCTCCCAGCTTGCATGACTTCATGTCAAGTCAGAAAGCGTTTAAAAATGAATTAAGAGGTGGTTGTGCTTATTTTAGAACGGCAGCTTGGGGCTACTTCTGTGGTTGCAGTTCACACACATGGTGCACACCTGATTTCCGGGCTCTGAAGGAAAGTCATGTTCACACCAATGGACACGTTGTGATGGCAGCAACATGGTTGTACCAACTTCTTTGTTTCCTTAAGATTAGCTTTACTTTGCATTAGTTTAATCAAACATTTCCTATGCAAGATGCCATCTTGCCACCTGTGCTGTACAGAGTAACTGTGACTAGTGATATAACAAGCTTTTACTGGGGCTGCAAGTAAGGTTTGCAAGAAACCTTGGTGGAGTGGTCAGAGGAGATGACGTGTTTCTGTACTGCAGTTTATACTTTGAACTGCTCGTTTTCATTTGCATATCAAGCAATGCAACTGTGCCATGTTTTGTTAAAAACATCACAGGTGACAAAGCATCACAGGTGACAACATCCTAGGTGCGAGTTACATGCAAGTGAAAATTTGGTTTAGTTAATGCTTAAGGCTTATCTTTCTTTTCTGTAACTTACATTAATACATTGTTTTAAATAGGTTGGACTCAGCTGTTGAGGCAGAGGCAGCTTGTTATTTTTCCATAGCAAAGGTCACTAAGCATCAAGGCAGTCAAATGACTGGCCCATAAAATCTAAAAATCATCTTTTCATTTTTATACTGACATTTCTCTTAACAATTTATTTTTTTTAATAGCCTGCCTGACTTGTGTAAAATTTTTTTTGCACATTACAGAATTTCATAATGTGCAAGTGATCACTGTCAGTGCATGAAGAATATTAGATTGTCAGCTGCTGAGGACAGGCTTTATTTAATGTCAGGCATAGGACTTTACCCGACAACACATTAAAGTTCTATATAAATCCATGACTGAATTGGCTGGTGGGAAGATGGAGGAGGAAATGGCAACCTCTCTTATTTCTTATTTTAGGCAATATTAATTACCTGTTTTGTGATAGGAAAATGCAGCCCCATGCAGAACCTAGTCAAGCACCGAGGCCCACTCCAATCAGGGTGCTGATGTATGAAGAAAGTTTATAGAATGACCTTGTGCATAATTACTCGTTTACGGCTGTTAGTAAATGGCACAAATGGAATCTGACATACACTGCAGCACATCAATGAATGCCTTCCTCCCTGCATCCTCTTCTGTGCAGAAAAATGATTTTAATTAAGACTTCCGTGATTAGTCGTTTAATCAGTCATTAGGCCAATACATATGGAGTCAATTAACTTTTTACATTTGAATAGACACTTGATGCTACTACAAGTAGCATTTTAAACAGGGTATCATGGGTTACTGCTTTGAACTCTGTCTAGCCAGAGTATGTTACTCTTGCAAAAACCAGGTAGTCCTAAAAGCAGTTGAGTATTATGGCTACTCTAGGTGCATTTCATCACATGTTCTGAAGGTTTTAATGAATCAGCTCTGGTGTAAATTCAGTGCTGTGGTTATGGAGTGTCCTTTATTTCAATTAGAAATCATGAGGTAGAGTTGCCTTTGAAAGGAAATGTATTCAGAAACTAAGCTCCTAATGTATTTTATTATTGCAGATGATGTAATCCTTTGCATTTCAGTGTTTTCATGCAAGAATTTCTGTTCTTTTCTGAAGTTAAGTGCCTGTACCTTCTGATATAGGAAGACATACCATACTTGGCAGATATGAAAAGGAGGTCTATACAGCAATGAAATCAATTGTAAGAGGTCCTGAGTGGTCCATCTGCACATTAGATCAACACTGGAAGTGAATCACTACCTGTAGATCCAAATCATGGAGTCATTTGCAGAATCAGAAGAGAATGGTAGTCTCTTGCATTTAATAATATGTCTTCACTGATTGTGGCTAGCTGATATACTCCCCCTCTTTCTTCAGAAGATATCCCTCCAAAGTAAAGGTGCCAAAGGGAAGTGCTCACAGTTGGAATGGCACTTGAGTAGTTTGCAAACAGTTACCTGAGAAAAAGAACAAGAACCATAACTGGAAGCTTCCCAAGGAAAATGTTATTGTGCAATGCTAGTGTGGTGAATTTATGATGGCACCTGAAAACTATGGTACTGTATTCTTTAATCTTGCAGGTAATGGTGGTGTGTGGGGGTTTTTTAATTTATTTTTTTATTCATAATGTTATCTTTCCCAAGAAAAACTTAGACTATTCAGAAGGGCAACACGTGCTGTGTTTTGGACAGCCTAGGAACAGCAGTCAGAGAAAGATGGGAGTTAACACTGCAGGTACAGATATATCTAATCTACATAGTTGTTCACAGATCTCTTCACGGAGAGTGAATTGCCTTGTTTCTCCTTTCCATCGATTCAGGATGTGTTACAGGGTTGCATTAGAATTTGTGTAGACAAACACAGTAGGAGTCGTGCAAAATGCTGAGGCAGCCTCCCAAGTGGTAAAAAACCTGCTCGGAATACATTAATATTTTAAAGAGTGAATTTCAAGGATGACATATCGTAGAGACAGGCAAAGTACCTTATATCCTAAAGGTAGTAGGCTTGACTTTTTAACAGACCTGAAAGGTTAGGAGTGCTGGTGTACTTACTGGTGAGTGATTAATGAGAAATAACTTTGGGCCTGGAAAGACTGCAGTGCTGGAGAGGATAGTGAAAAGAATAAAAATCCCTATCTGAAAGATTACTTGATAATGAAAGGCAACCGACTGCTAAGGCAGCATGACCTCTGGACAGAGAATAGGAAGGCAATTGAGTTGGCCTGCCAACAAGCAGGCCTTGGGGAGTGATAGCCTAAAATAAGTAAAAGTAGAAATCCCTGCGGCATGAGGAAGAACACGAATTTGAGCATGTTAAGTCACTGTCGCCCATATCTCAAGTCCATTTGCAACATAAATTAAGAGCGTGACAGTTTGAATATGTAGGAATAACTGCAGTTAAGAGTCTATGCTAATAGCAGACTTTTGCAACTGTAGTTTGCTTCCCCCCCCCCTCTCTTCCCCCTGCTTTTGTGGTGTCCCCACCATTGTGGGAGATGGGGGAGCTGTCCAGCCTCGGTGTTCAGGTGGCTTCCTGTTAGGTCAGATCGTTACCATGTCGGTAGCTTTGTTTTAGTGTCATCTTGGTGGGCTGTTGCAAAGAGGTGAAAGGAAAAGGATTAAATTTTCCTTTGTGATTTTTTTTTTCTTAAGAAAACTTTTGAAGATTGAAAAGAGAGTCCTGTCTTGTCTAGCCAAGGAATAATAAATAAAAGCAGGTGTGAGCAGTTGGAATTGAAAACAGCTGGATAGGACGGATGTGATCTGACTTCTCTGGAGCTTCAGTTTTTAATCCCTATGGCTCAGTGTGAATATTTCCCTCCTGATGCAATGAAGAAATAATAAATGGAACACAGCATATGGAAGGGCTCCTAGGCTGACAAAGGAGGAGGGAGCAAACCACGGTTAACTCTATGCTGGCTTTTCACTCACTTGTGCATCTACCTTAGCAGCCTCCTGGTAGGCATGTACAGAGTTGACACGTCTTACTATAACTATAACCCTTTGGAAATTTGTGTTATAATTGGAAGATACCTTTAAAAAAGAAAAGCCCTAGAGGTAACTTCCATATGTAGTATTAACAAATACAATCTGTATGTGCTACAGATATCCTTGACTTCAGTCCAGACCCCACTAAGAAGTAAAGCATTCCTTTTTGGAACTTTCTTGGTGAGTTGGAGTACCATCATGCAGGTCATACATGCCTCTGATTTCCTCCTCCCAATTCTTCTCTTGTACACTTTTGAATAATAAATTATGGAAACTTTTTAATGTGCTAGCAGATTCTGCATCCTCTCCCATCATGTATTTGATCCGTGGTTGCTGAAGAGCTAACAAAAAAAAAGGGAAATGATGCTCTATTTCTAATTAAAGTAGTTTTCCTTTTGCAAATAGACTTCTCTGAGCTCTAGTGTTAAGGATCAATGGGCTGTCACATGCATGTCGTCTTATTAAATGCTAGGTTAGGTGACATTAAAGTGATAGACTGATCACTGTAATCAATGCAGTTCAGAATTGCTTCATGACTTAAATGAACTCGTTTCCTTTCTGTGATTTTGCTACAGTTAGCATTGTCTGAGCAACAAAGTACAGAATTACATCTTAGCTTGAAGGCAAGCGTGATCATGATAGAAAATTTTCACATAGGAGCAAGTTTTCCTGTTGATTTTTTTTTATGCAGTTTCAGAGATCTCTATCTGCATTCCTATTGCAAGATAGATTTGAGCAGAAAAATGAAGGAGAAGAAAATGATGCTCAGCATCCTGAAAAGTAGAGTTAGTAGATAAAGAATGTTAGGAATTGTATTTCTATAGTTCAGGTCAATTAAGCGATGAATATTGACACTCCTGTGACACAAAATTATACCAAATAAAGGCAACTAGAATTGATCTATTCTGGTATTTAAGCATGAATCATTGATCTGGAAAGATGAAGTGTATGATGAAGTGCTTGTACATCTAAAAGCACAGGCTTATACACATCACTTAAGACTGATGCACAAATGTGTGTTAGTCTCCTGTAAGCAAGTTTTCCTTGGCTTTTGACAAGCTGATATGTCTATTGAGAAGTCAGTTCTACTAATGATGCAAAAGTGTGTGATGCAGGAAGAAAAGCAAAACATGAGAAAAATCTAATTTATGAGATACAAAATGTTTTTTCCTTCTAATCATTGCCTTTAAAATCTCTTTATGCACCATGCTTTTGAACTCTCGCATTTTTTCAAAACATTAGAGGTTCTGTAAAAACTCTTTGGTTTCTTGTAAATCCTTGTATTTCTCTTAAAACTGGCAGACTGACAGCCTTTAGTTATTCAAAGTGCTAAATTATTTATCTTCCTTTTCCCTTAATAGCCATGACTTCTGAATCTTTAACTACACTCATGGGACACATCTGGTGCCTTTTTTTCTCATTTAAAATGATTTGGCTTTTATCTTTCGCCTTCGATCTTTTATTATGAAAATTGTATGTGCAAAGTTTGAATATATCAGTATATTAAAGATGCAGTAGGTGTCTGAATTTTTGTGATTGTAATTTGAGTGTAATAAGTTTACTAGATCATATAAACTTTTATATTTAACATGTATACAACTCACCTTCTGCAATAACTAGTGGATCTAAAATTGATGTTAAATAATTTTATCATACTATTTCTTGCCGTGTATGATAGAACTGTATTGAGGCCTCCCCAGTATGTTTGTGGGAGCCTTTTAATCTCCCTGCTTTTGGGTGACACCAAAACCTCCCATGTGGAAGAAGGCATATGGAACTTTTAAGATAAACTTGTGGCAGTAACAGGATGAAGTGTGTATAAATGTTTGTTCTTAATGCCACACCAAAATAGGAGAAGCAAAGCAACCTACTCCCTGAACATCACCTACCTCATACTGAGCAAGATTCTCAGGTCCCGTAAAACATTTTCAGAAAAAATACATTGTTTGCTTTAAAAAAAAAAAAAAGGCATTGCTGTCAGACTTGCTCTTCATTCGTGTTTGTGTTACTGTGAGCTTGAGCCGTGCAGTGTGTAGAGCTGGAGAGTGATGCAATGAAAGATGAGCTTTATCAAGAGCTGTTTGGTTGTCAAAGGTGCATGTTCTTAATGAAATACTTTTTTTTTCAGAATATATTTCCAAGACATATGATAATCATTTGATGTTCATAGGCTCCAATCCAGTATCATCTTGAAGCGTGTATTAGTTTAGCTACCCCATATGAAACTGTAACTTTAACTTTCTCTGGTGTAAAAATTATTAATCTGCACATACGTGAACTTAAAATATAAAGTGTTTTAAAAATGCATCATATTCATCATGAATGTTCTGATCTGTCTTTATTGATTCCAAGTTGTTGAAAAGGATACTTCGGTATTTCTATTGAAATTCCAAAGCGTGATGTTTGCTCTAATACTTCTGTTTCATTTTTTGCTCACATTAGTGTTGCACAGTAACTTTTTTTATTATGTTTTTGAAGTTGGTGACCTCTGAAGGATTTGAAACTTTACAAGTTTCATTGGTGGAAAAATATCTAATATCATATTCTAAGGCCTATGGTCCGTTAACTTACATCTATTAATGGCTGCAAAATTCATAAACCTTTACCTAATGATTTTGTTTAAGTGCAGTAGTATTAGTTTTTATGGTAATCTTACTGATATTTATGTTCTTCAAACGAGTGCATTGGAAAAAAGATAATCGCACCGGGATTCTAATTTGTAGGTCTTTCCAGTGCTTCACATTAATTGTTGCAGGCACTATTAAAGATTAAGGAGATTTCAAGAATTGTCTTTATAAGGTGGAAGTAATTCTTCAAAGAGAAAGTTATATTAATAATAGAGGTTGGAATTGATTACTTCAGTTAATTCAATTACTAGCTATAGTAATTCTCTGAGTTTTAGTTCTTTAAATTTTGCAAGTGTTTCTGTCAAACTAGACTGAAGACAATCTGAGAAGACTCTTCCAAATAACTGAAGAGTCCCAATTTTTTTGTCTGTCTGTTAACCAGCTGTAGCGTGGAATGTGCTGGAATATCCCCGTTTGCTTAGCAAGGTTAGATAACATCTAACGAAGATGTTAAACTAGTAG
>JAVCKT010011998.1:0-25976 GCA_032273925.1 Rhynchotus rufescens | reverse complement strand
ACCGGACCGAGAACTGACCCCTGGGGGACACCACTAAGTACAGGCCTCCAGCTGGACTCCGCACCACTGACTACCACATGGGTTGTGCATGGGTTTATTTGAATGTTTTGAAACTGAGCTCAGTAGCTTCCTGTGCTACTTGGTCTTCACTGTAGGTGTTGCTTAGCCTTTCAACCCTGATGGAAAGCTCCCTCAGGCTGAGGGATGAATGTTTGGTGCTTCTCAATGGCACAGGCAGTAATAGGAAGTGTGAAATGAGAGCTCTGCAAAGAATGATGAGTCCATTTTGTGTGGGAAGGCAGGACATGTAACGTGACTTCCTTCTGCTTCTTGTTCTGCAGAAGCTCTGCTCCTTGAGAGGGGCTTTTTCATTACTGTTTTTTTTAAAGTCACCTTGAAAATGAAATGCAGTGGTTCTAGGTTTCACATGGGTTTCATTTAACCTCCTGTTCCTGGGCCTGTCACTTCCTCAGGCCTCTCCGGGCGGCCTGTGTGAGCTGCGCAGTGGCAGCTGCGGCCCTTTCTCCTTGCACACCACAGGATTTTAGCTCCATTTCCTATTTTGTCTGCAAGACAGGCACAAACCCCACAGAGCACATGGTACTGGTACTGAACAACTAACAGCTTTTTCTATGAACCTTCTCTAGTCTGCCAGGCAGTGATTAAAAGCTTAGAAAAGAGACAAGGGAATTGGAGAGTTTGATGTGGGACGGGTCACCGTTGTGTCGTGATGTTGGAGCAAGCCCTGGTCTCTGACAGCATAGCACGATGGTGCTCAAAAATGGACAAGATAAAGCTCTGAAGAGTCTCCCAGAGCACAGAAAATTAATAACTAACACATTAGAAAACCGTAGTCTCATGGTTGGATGCTAGCACTGATTTACATTAAAATAAGACGTACATTTTAACCATGAGGCTAGTGTACATTGGGGCTGGGGGTTGCATTTTCAGCGCGGTTCTTTTCTGGAAGACATGTAGGTGCTGGGAGGTTTGGGGTCCTCCGGACGCGGCGGTCGCTGGGGCGGGCGGCCTCGCGGAGCGGCCTCCGTCCTGCTGGGCTCAGGTTGGGGCAGGGAGCGGGTGACGCCTGAGCGCGGCGCCCCGCGCGACGCCCTGTCCTCCCCGCGCGACGCCCTGTCCTCCCCGCGCAGATGTGGAAGGCAGTCGTGGGACACGACGTGGCGGTGAAGGTTGAGTCCCAGGGAGACGACTGGGACACTGACCCTGATTTTGTGGTGAGTGTCTCATTTGATAACTCGCGGTTAGCTGCGACAACAGGGGTGGTGTGAAGGGCTCACTGGTGCACAGGCCGCGTCCCGCTCGTTCCTGAGCAGCCTCTGCAGAGCGGGGGAACCTGCAAGAAGCAGGAGCAGATCCGCGGGACGCCTCCCGCTCCAGGTGCTGCAGCGGTGACACATCTGCTCCACCGCGCTGCCAGGCACCCTGCTGTCACCTAGTCTAAGCTGGTTTGGAGCCCTGTTTATATCTCATCTTCAGAACGTCTAGCCTCAGCGTATCGTGCGTTCGACTACCAGTAATATCACTAAAGGAGCAGAGACTCTCCACAGTACTTTCATAAAAAAAGCATTGTATTTTTACTTCAATGTTTAGATTTCTACAGGCTTCCAAAATTGTCCTTATTGTTTCTTCCAAATGGAAGAATCCAATATTGTTTAGGGTCACCCTGTAGAGATGCAGCTCCCTGCCTCAGAATTGCCTGGCTTTCTGTTTGTATCTTTCGTTGTTTTCTAGCCAAGATGGTGCGCCTGTGAAAGTGCTCAGGCTGTAGGAACTCGATGGATTAAGACAGTGTCACAGTTTCTGTTTTCTATTCAGTTTTCTATTCCTTTCTCAATTAAATTTCAGCTTTTTGGCCAACTCTAATACCTACTCTTTCCTAAACAATGATGACCATTTAGGAGCTCTCATCATGTAGATAAAATTAGCATTTTTTCACCATATGCCCTCCTTTTGTACTTAATAACTTGCATCTACAATTTTACCACCTATGGGTATTACAAGATTTTTCTGCCCTGCTTTGTTATCTTGTATTTGATTAACCTAGATAATTCTTTACTATCTCGTGACACTGATATCTCATTCTCATACCTTTTTCTAAACCTCTGGGCGGTGTGTAATGCAGCAAATGCCCCAGGGGTGCCAGGCATGCATTATGCATGCAGGTCCCAGAATACCAGGACGGCTGAGGCTGGAAGGGACCCCAGGGCTCCCCCAGCGCAGCCCCTGCTCCAGCAGGGCCACCCAGAGCACGGGGCACCCGGGCGCATCCCGGCGCGCTGGCAGCTCTGCAGAGCAGGAGCCTCCGCAGCCTCCCTGGGCAGCCTGGGCCAGGGCTCGGGCATCCTCCTCACATACAGATGGAACCTCCCGTGTTTCAAGGAGGTCCCTGCCATTTCTACCCAGATTCTGTTTTCTTTTCCGGGACAATTTATTGCTGAACAGCCTCTGTAGTGGCACAGCTAGAGCCCTTTGGAGGTTTGGAGGCTAAACCTTGGCTACTGTCTAAATTCTAAGAAAGTCTAGTTTGGGAGGGAAGGAAAGTCGTCTTCATATAGTTCACAAATTGCATATGTTCAAAAGAGTGTAGTCAAAATTCCTCCCTCTCTTTTTGCTTCATTTACTTTAATTCTTCTAATTGGTGGTAGTCATCATTTTTCAGACCTTAAAAAAAAAAAAAGGCAGTCATAGCAAAAACAAAACAGTGCAGTATAAGTGTACCTTGAGTTAAAATGCTGGGTTTTTTTTCCTAGTACTTCCCTAAGCAAATAACTTTCCCAATGTTTTTGTGTGCCAGCTCTTCCTTGGGAGGCAACCGCGGCAGGAAGGAGGGATGAGCACCGGGAAGGCGGGAGGGAGCTTCCCACCGGGAAGGCGGGAGGACACGGGGCCAAGGTCCCATCATGGGCATCGAGGGGGCTGTGGGCAGATGGCTGCTGCCGCCAAGGCCAGCGGCTGCTGCTGGATGGGGCGCTCGTGCAGGGTGACACTGTGTCCTGAGGGTCTGCTTTGCAGAACGACATCTCGGAGAAGGAGCAGCGATGGGGAGCCAAAACCATCGAGGGCTCTGGCCGCGCCGAGCACATCAAGTGAGTGCATCCGCCATGCCTGGGGCCGGGCGGGCCATCTAGCTGCAGGAAATGGAAGCGGTGGTTTCTCTTGCAAACGAAAACCAGCCAAATAAGGGCTTGTGTGCAGCAGAGCCGGGCAGGGGAGGAGCGGTGCCTGCAGGGGCGCCCCCGGCACCCCTGGGAATCCCCAGCTGTGTCCCAAGGGCTCCTATGGCTTCTTGGGATCTAGGGCGGCCCTTGGGGCTCAGCAGGCTGCACAGTGGTGCTCAGCTCCTCTCTTGGGGTGTGGCCCTGGCCCAGGACGGTGGTGGAGGCTTCATATGTGGTAGGGAGCCCACTGGGGCTGTGCTGCCCCTGCCAGCTGCAGCTGAGGCTCCTCCCGTGCTGGCTCTCCATTTGTTGGCTGGTTTTGCACTAAAAGGCAAAATTCACAGACTACCTGTTATGCTGCAAAGGGGTAACTTTGTAGGACCTGCAGAGAGGCAGCTAACAGGGGAGGATGTGCCATAGTAAAGACTTTCTGCGCCTTTTCTGTCTAAAGCGGCCCCTATCCAGCAGCTCCCCGGGTACATGGCAGCGGAACCCCTGCAGCGTTCCTGTAGCACACGGAAAGGAAAACCTAGGCCCCCATGAAAGAGAAGGTGTAGCTGTGAATGGAGGCTGTGAGGTGGAGACAGGATGCGCCCGTTGAGCAGATCTCTCCATGTCTGTCCCCACATCCCAGGCAGCATCATCCCCTACGCAGGTGTAGGACTGGCCCAGAGCGGGGTTCATCTGTGGGCAGTGGTACCTGCTGGTGGTGGGGTTGCATCCTGCTCTTCCTGGGGCTCTGGCCAGCGTTGCAGCTAGGGAATGCTCTAGGCAACTGCGCGGGTCTGCAAGATGGCACAGTGACTTGTCTGGGGCTGGTCCTCTCTGTCTTGCCAGCATCCACCAACTGAGGAGCAAGGTGTCGGAGGAACATGAAGTCATCAAGAAGAAGGAGCTGGAAACTGGCCCCAAGGCCTCGTATGGCTATGGGGGCAAATTTGGGACAGAACGGGACCGGATGGACAAGGTAACTATTTTCAAGGGCTTTCCTGCACTCAATGCAGAAATTTTTGTTTCTTAATGGAGAGAGTGTCCCTGTCTTCTGGCTGATCCTCACAGAGGGGAATGGAGAGCTGGCATGGATCCATGCATTTGCATGTCTAGCTCACCCCATGGTATGTCTGCAGGATCTCCTTAAGCCCATTTGTGTGGTTTGCCTCTGTAGCTTTCTTGCAACCCTCCTCTTGGCTGAGTTAGGTGCTGTGAAGAAGGGCTTTCTGCTTTTTTTTTTTTCAAATATGTTGTATAATGGTTAAATATGGTGCCCCTTCATGCTTGTGCTTGCAGAAATAATGATTAATAATCCCATACATACAGTCTTTATCACAGATCTCTGTCCTGTTTCCCCAAGATGAAGCCCTAGTCCGCATATTTTGTCACACTTTTATCTGTACATTTCTGCTTGCAGTGCACCTTTTCAAAGGTGAGATAGTAAGACCGCAGTAATATTTAACATAGAGGTGGGTATGCTTGCCATCAGAGTTGGCAGATAAGAAAGAGATTTCTAGCAGGTCAAAGTAGAATAGCCCTGACCTGCAGGAGCAGAGCAGGAGTGTTTTTGCTGAGCAGCTGTTACCTTGTGCAGTGCGCAGATGTTGCATTCATTTAGTCTCCAGCCTGTGTCCTGAGGATGCGGGTGGTCCCAGCCATGCTGTCTCCTGCCAAGGAGCGTTGGGCCCTGGCCTGGGTAGGGGTAGGGAGTGATCCCTGCCAGGTCTGCTTTATGTGTCTGAGTGAGGGTCAGCGAACTGCCCCCGGCAGCATGTGCCAAACCGGGAGCCAGGGGGTTGAGGTGTGTGTCTGTCTGCACTTTTCTCCTCGGATTCCCCTGCCATTAAGCTTAGCTCTAATTCATGCAGCAGGTGTTTGTCACGCTAATATCTGCCTGATGGACTGAGTGGGGCTGTAGGGATGGCTGTGTGGGATGATGCTCGTGAGCTGTTCCGGAGCAGAGCTGGTGCTGGCTGAGATAGCCAGGCTGCTCTGAGTCTGTGTGCTCGTGACTGTGAGCAGTGGAAGCAGGGCAGATGCCTCTGCGGTGCCACGTCTCTGTCCTCCTGCTGACACAAATATGAGTTCACATCATGTCACGACGCTGTCTCTGTCCTCAGTGTGCAGTGGGCCATGAGTACGTTGCTGATGTTGAGAAGCATTCCTCGCAGACGGATGCAGCCCAAGGATTTGGAGGAAAGTATGGAGTCCAGCGTGACCGAGCCGACAAGGTGGGTTGGACAGGGCAGTGGAGATATCTCCCTGAAGCCTGCCCTCAGTGCTAAAACACTCTGCTATGTTTAGGATTGTGGCTCTAGTTTTCAAAGTGCTGATGAGCCCAGGTCTAGATAGACGACATGCTAAGGTCTGCACTGAAACACGCAGCTCGCTCCTTGTGTGCAGGGTGATGACTGCTGATGAATTGTGGTGAGCTCATGCAGATCAGCTCTCCAGTTTGCACATGCTGCTGTGCACAGTGCAGTCCAACTGCGCTTGTGCTGTGCTGTGCTGTGCAGACAGTGCTGTGTGTCTGTCCTGCACACCACTGTCCTTGAAGTTGTGGTTTCCCGTCTCCAAAACCACGTCACACATTGCTCAGTGGTAGAACCAGACAAGGGCTACGGGACTTCATTCTCCCATGCACTTCCTGGTTCCTAAAGCCTCCCAGTTGCCTCACCTGTACCTAAAGCTACTGGACTGGTTGGCAGGCTTTAGTATTGGAACTTCAGGCATCTTACCTGGGATGCGTGATCTTGCAGTGGTCCTGCTTGTGGGCATGCTGCAGTGTGGACAGCAGGCAGTGATGTGGGAGAGTGAGGGAGCACTTGCATATTGTAGCACCAGTGGTGGAGCAGGGTCCTAGCCGGGGCCCGGGGGGCTGGAAAAGGATGTGTGAGCCCCAGCCTGGCCATCAGGGTGACTGGTGTCCTCCCCTTCTTGTTCCAGTCAGCAGTGGGGTTTGAATACAAGGGTGAGGTGGAGAAGCACTCGTCCCAGAAAGGCAAGTCCACGGACCCGTGTCATCCCTCAACGCTTTTCCCATCTTCTTCTCATCTTCATCTTTGTTCATCTATGTCCTGTGCTGTCTGCTGCAGGACAGCCTTCTGGGTTACCTGCCTCCTGCTCATCACTTATTTGAAATTTGTGTTCCTGATCAGTTCCCCTCCCTGCCCTGTTCCCTGCTGGCATCTCACCACATTTCTGTGTTGCCTCTGTGTTTTGCCTTACTGGAAATGGGATCATGGATGAGTGAAGAGTCCTGCCTTTCCTTGATTGACAGCAGACAAAGGAGCAAATAGTTTTGGATCGGGTTATCCCTTTCCTCTGTAAGTCCTGCTGAGCAATTGCTACTCAGTAAACTAGTAACTTGGGAGTCCTTGGAGGGTAACCAAATACACATGAAGTGGTTAATACACTGCTGCTTTAGAGGATGTGAAAGGGAGAGGCGTCAGGAAGACGTGCTGCAGCACAACAGTCGAGCAAGCCAGAGATGGACTGGAGAAGGTTTCCAGAAATGTGGGACTGAGCCTTTGCTTCAACACCCACAGGTAGCATTTACCTTGTAAGTTTTGAGATTCCATTGTAGCAGATAAAAGTCACAGAGCAAAAGTTGTCCATTTGTCCTGTTCAGGAGATCAGTGCACATACTCAGAGACCTTTTGAGAGACTGGCAGATGGCAGGTTGAAATCCTTGCTCTGGAGGGTTGTGGATGTGCTGACACACAGACCATCAGTGCCCAAGTGCCACCAGCTCCCAACACCCTTGGCATACTGGCTGCCATCCTTGCCCTCTCTGGCTGCCCATGGCCTTTGGGCTCTTCTGTTGCCACATTCCAACCTTACCCTTCCCATGGACCCTCATCCTTGATGGCCCTCACAGTACTCCCTGCTATCCATGCCGTCCCATCCAAACTCCTGTTTATTCTGGTGTCATCCATCATCCCTTCTCCTCCTCCTCCCTGGTGCTCCTTCCCAGTGCTTCTCCCCTTCCCTCTCTCTGTCTTTCACCAGCCTCATGCCTGGGGCAGCACCTCATTCCATGCATTTCTTTAGACTACTCCAAGGGCTTTGGTGGCCGTTATGGTGTGGAGAGGGACAAGGTGGACAAAGCTGCGGTGGGGTTTGACTACAAGAGCCAGACGGAGAAGCATGACTCTCAGAAAGGTGAGTTGGGGGAAACCATCGACATGAGAATTGTGGGGATTTGAGTGTGGGACTGTGCCCCACTGGGACCCGGGGTGCAGTGCTCTCAGGCTGCTGCACACTTGCAGAAATGTGGGAGGTGTTGGGCACCTACTGCTTGCAAGGCGATTGGGGAGGCATGGTGAGTGTACAATAGGCATGGGTAGCTTACCAGTGTCCCTGTTGGATTGTTGGGAAAGTTCTGCCTGAAGGAAGAGGAGAAACAGGTCTATGTGGACACAGGGATCTTGTGGGCAGCATATCTCTAAAGGATGAGTGCTTCAGAAGCCAAAAGAGTTATTGGTGGAAGATGATGTCCTTCTCAGAGGACAGAGAGGTTTTACTTCAGGCAACCGTTGTCTGTTCTGTATTTCCATTCCTCGTCTCTCCCCGAGTTCTGTGCAGAAATCACCATCTGCTCTATGAAAATGACCTGACTTCAGGGTACTGCTGCTTTTCTTTTTCCCTCCCTTGTCTTTCATGCTGTGACCTGGATCCACATGGCTGCAGACTATTCTGTGGGCTTTGGTGGGAAGTTCGGAGTGCAGCGGGATCGTCAGGACAAGAGCGCGCTTGGCTGGGAGCACCAGGAGGACGTGCAGCCCCACGCATCCCAGACAGGTAGGGAAACCAGAGGCAGTGGTGTGATCCCGCTGGAGCAGACGTTGCCCTGCAGCTGCCCACCATCCCTGATAGAGATGTATGTGAGCAGTGCGTGGTAGAGATGCAGGCAGATGAAGCACTGTGGGCCCCAAACATGGGCAAACGCTGCCCAAGAAGAGGGCTCAGGAGCAGTGGAGGGTTAGTGAATGCAAGTCCCTGAATCAGCCTGCGCTTTGGTGTCAGGCACGTTCCTGACCATAAAAAGCAAACACATGGGAAGGAAGCAAATCAGGTGCCAGGAATGGCTTGAACCCTGTTCGCACTATTCCACTTGAGTGAAAACATCCACTTTGCATTCATGTGGCATGGCTGGCTTCCTACCCCAGGGCCTGGGAGCAGATTTGCCAGGGTGTAGCACCACACACTGTGCACTTTGCTCAGAGGTTGGGGGAGTTGGTCTTAACAGATGCTTTCTAGAGCATCTTGCCTCCGGTCTCTCTATTTAGTTCAATATGTGGCAGTCCTGATGGAGTGATAAAATGCAGCTCGCCCATAGATGCGCCTTGCAATTCAAGACAAAGCTAATTCATGTCACTGTTTCCAACACTGAAGTCAGGTGCATATAAAATATAAAATACTATACAACAGTCTCACCTTTCCCATACAGACTATGCCAAAGGGTTTGGAGGCCGTTATGGGGTCCAGAAGGACAGAGTGGATAAGGTAAGTCTCTGCATGCAGTAGCCTCAGTTTTTGACTGACAGCCACTGATCTCTGCATGGCTGAAAGAGTAAAGACTTCTGAGACCGAGAGTCCAGATCGCACAGCTTGGTGCGTAGCTATTGCAGGGGTGAAGAGCAGTGCAGCTTAGGGAGGCTGGAACACAAGGAAGAAAGAGATTTTTTTTTCCCTCATTCTCAGCTGCTTTTGCTCATAGACCTGTTTTCTCCTGGAGCCCAATTTAGTAGTTTGTGAGCAGAGGCAAATTAGTGAAGTCCTTTCAGTTGTACTCAGACAAGTGAACTTATGAACACTTTGCATGTGTGTGTGATGGACCCTTTTTACCCCACTCTGCCATCTCTCAGTTTCCTGCTCTGCAAGGATGGACAGGCCTTGGTGAGTGTCCTGTGTGGAGGGTGGGCTTTGGGGTGTCCGAAGGAGGCAGGAATGGTTCCTTTTCTGAACCATGTTGGCTGTCGTGGGGCACGGCGTTGTGTTAGGAGCTGAACAGAGTGAGTGAGGATCCTCCTTCAAGGCCCTGAGCTGAGGAAGGAGATGACCACATCCCTGTAGCAATGCAGTGCTATCTGCACTTCTCTCTCTTCACTATCTGCACAATCCCTCTTCTCTTCAGTGCTGCACGTGTGGGCTGCCAGTAGCAGAGTGGGAAGTGTCCTGCCCATGGACAGTCACCCAAGTGTAGAGATTAGCATGGTCTGTGAATTTAACAACAGCTAGTGTAGGTGTATGCCAAAATCCAAGGCATCGTGTATGGCATGGAAAAAAAGCATATAGAATTAAATGAGCGCTTGTGCAAAGGTCAGCAGCTGTGGGTGATTTTGAGGATCAGGCTGCACTTGGGGATGCAGAGGCAGGGTAAGGAATTCTTGATCACCTCCAAGTGAAATAGCAATTTATTTTGAGAGTACTGAAGAAAAATCAAAGATGGCAAAATGAAGGCCAGTCAGACAGGTACCCAAGTTTGTTATCTGGTTTTCAGGCAATGGAGTAACACTAAATTCATTGCTCCAGTTTAGGGCATAATTTATGCTAGGTGATTTGAACTCCCCGCTGTCAATTCTTTGAGGGCCAAGTGTGAGATTCAGTTCTCCCACTGCAACACTTAATTGTGAGCTCTGCCATGTAAACATGTCTCGGCTGTGGTCTGTGGAGACCTGGTCCTGTGGAGTCCTGTTTACCTGCTGAGGTTGTTGGCTCTGAGGTGAGCTGAGCTGCAGTCTGTGCTCCACTGGCTGTGTCCACATGCAGGTGGCACATGTATGTACAAATATAAATGTAGCTGTACCAGTCTGAAATGTGTCCCAAATGCAGATTCCTTTTTTATGTTAAAATGTGCTTTTTTTTTTTTTCATGGAAGTGGACAAGTGGGCAGTAGAGTTTGTCAGGTAGGTTTTAGCCTGTGGCAGTGCAGCGGTAGGTAAAGAATATTCCTGGCGTTTTTGTCTTTCTCCCTCTCTCTGCATAGCTGGAATAAGATTTATGAACATGCATTTAAAAATGTGTGCTAGTAAAGCCTGTGGGAAAAGTCACACATGTAATTTATGGTGGCATGGCACAAATAGAACCAAACAACTAACCTTGAAGTTTAATGTCTAGTAGTAACTGCAAATCTATGTGGGGGAAAAAAAAAAAAACAAAAAAAGCCCTTCAGCCCCATCCTCTTTTTGCTACAACCACCCCCATTGCTGCTGTTATCTGCTCAGTTACTTCTCTGCATGCTGCGAAGGCAGTGATATGTCACACATTCATGCACACAATTTCTTCTTGCTGTGTTCCAGCCTCTGCTGTTGTGTGCATGTGCTGCGGGCAGTGGCCTGCTGAGGGGCCCTGTGGTTTTCATGGTTTTTCAGCTTTTCAGCTGATGGGGCTCTGCTCGCACATCGCCCACCTCAGTGAACGCAGGGGATGGGTCTGGCACAGCTGGTACACGAGGTCCCTGGACCTCAGGAAAAGGTGGCTGGTGGCCCCTTGCCGCATTCCCTGTGAGCGCTCATGGCCCCAGCCCTCCTGCCCCACGCAGCCTCTCGCCACTGTCCTGCCTTCTCTGCTCAGCTCCGTATGGTCTTTTGGGCTCCTCTTTTACAGGAACAGCTTTGGCTTGAGCAGAAGGCTGGAAGGGAGAGCAGTACTGCAGCTGGGAGCCTCTCTTCCCTGGGACTGTGGCACTATTATCAGTGAGGATGCACCAGGGAACAAAGCTGGGACTTGTTTGCAGGCCATCAGCCAAACTGAGCAGAGATTTCAGCACTAGCTTTGCCTAATGGACTGTGCAGTTGGTTTGCTGCCTCTTTGTACACTTTGATTCTTCTACACCCTCTCTGAGCTGTGGAGCAGGTTGCCCAGAGAGGCTGATGAGTCTCCTTCTTCGGAGATTTTCAAAACCCACCTAGAGAGGATCCTGTAGAATGTGCACAGTACTCTAAATGATCTTCAGAAGTCCCTTCCAACATCAGTTTTCTGTCATTCTGTGATTCTTGTAGAGTGCCGCTGGATTTAATGAAATGGCAGCTCCAACCTCCTCATATGAGAAGACGAGACCAGTGGAGGCGGGTGAGATGTTGGGGTGGGAGATGATAGGTCGCACATCTTTCCCAAGTAGAGCCTTGGTGCCCGGAGGCTGGGGGATCTGTTACCACAGATGTGTCCGGGTGGGAGGCGGATGCAAGCCATTGGGGAGGCTTGGGCAGCGCTCTTTCCCACAACAGCTTCCAGTGGCACCAGCAACTTGCGGTCACGGTTTGAAAACATGGCTAAATTGGCGGAAGAGGAGAGCAGGAGGCTGGTGGAAGAGGAGAAGATGAGGCGGCAGGCTCGAGAGCGCCAGATGATTCGGCAGCAGGTGAGCCTCGGGCTTGCAGAACAGACCTTTCCTCAGGGCAGCGCGAGTCATCTCCTCCTAGCTAGTCTGCTCTGGTAACCTCTTGTCTAAATTGTCTCCCCACACCGGTCAGGCGCTGGCCTTGAACTCGCTGGTTGACACTGCTCTCTTTGGACATGCAGGCCAGCACCTGTCTCTATCAAATGATGACCCGCTGTGGTTTAGCCTGGGCTCCTTGAATTTAGTGCTTGATAAATGCGGGACAAACACAATATTTGCAACATGCCCATTCTAGCAGTCTGCATTCAGGGTTTTCCAAACCAGAGGTAGTGTCCAAACCCTCATGTTTGCAAGACTTCCTTTTACTTTGTGGTGTTGCTGCATTTAATGTGTGGATAGGAGTTCTCCATCATACATTCCATTCTTGAAGATACTTCCTGCAGAGCACACAGTAGTTACAGTCCTGATAGTGTCCAGTTTGTAGGACAGGTCCGTGGGACCTAGAATAGGCTTCAGCAGGAAGAGATGTCAACTTGTCCCAGAATGGCCATGCCAGGGAGGGGAATGGGTCTTGCTCTGGTGTGGTTCAGTGGGATTGAGGGACTCTTGATCATTTTACTCCAGCAGGAAATCCAGCAGAGAGAGGACAAGGACTGCACAGAGGCTGCCCCTATTGCCATTCCAGCGAAGGTCTCCGAGAGAGCTGACAGAGCTGGCAATGTGTCACGAGGGGAGCAGGTGCTGTGGCAGGCTGGGCCAGCTGGCAGGGGAGCAGGCAGGAGGGACTGGATTGCCCTGGGCAGGGGACTGTGCTCCGGGGGCAGCCGCGTGGGCAGCAGCAGGGCACAGTGAGGGAGGAATGGGATGCACCTTCCACTGTGCACATGGGTGGTACACACTTAGCGTGTGGGACAGGTCTAGACACAAATGATGGGTAGCAGCAGTGGTGCTTATATGCTGAGCTGGTAGAGGAATGTAGAGGTTTTGTTACCTATTGATTTTTAGCAGGGTTTTTAAACGCCACCAGTGTTTGCATATTAATTGCATAAAATGCCCTCTGGGCTTCTAGCTTTCTAGTTTCAGGAATATCCAGCTTCTGGTCTGTGTTTTTCCTGGCTAGAGGAGAACAGCAGCAGTACCAGAGAGCTGAGAAGGCAGCGACGTGAAGGTCTCCTTCTCTCATGGCTGCAAAGAGCCCCTGAGTGCCAGTTCAGTCCAGCATCATGACTGACTGCTGCTGCTGCTCTTCTCCCCTAGCAAGCCTTAGAAAAACACGGACCAGCTACTGAACACTGGTATCTTGTGGATACTCCATCTGCACCAGATAGCATCTGCAAGGAAGCAGCCTCCTTTGTATTGGGCAGTGTGTGGCCGTGGGGGATCTACTTGCAGTGGATGCTCTGTGCTGACTTTACTGTCACTTTCTCACTTCACAGCAGGAAATGGGAGTGGAGCAGGAGGAGGAAATGCCACCCTCATTGCCACCAAGGCCAGCAGATCTGGGTGAAGAGCTGAGCACGCCCCCCAGTCAGGATCAGCCCATCTACAGTTTGAGTTTGGATAGTGGGGACTATGAGGAGCTACCAGAGCCCTCTGACTACTGTGACAGTACCAGCATGGGCGCTGACTATGAGGAGCTGCCAGAGCCTTTAGGAAAGTCGGTTGCCACCTATGACCATGATGAGGATGGAGGTGAGGACTACGAGGAGATCCTCACTGAGGAGCCCAATCAGAGCCAGCACTACCCGGGTGAGTGTGGAGGGAAGAGCCTGTGCCTTGGGGAGCTTGTTTTCTGTCTGCTCAGCACCTGCAATACCCGACAGGTGGCAAAGGGTTTTTGTATCCTGATGTCTCCATCGTCAGGGGGGCAGGCCACATTCATGGGAACTTGTCCTCTACCACCCGCTTGCCCTGCTCTGAGGTGTGACACCAGTGGCCCTGGGTCATGGGCCAGGCTCCAGGTCTGTCTACCAGAGCTGGGCTCTGGTAGTTGGACAGGAGAGCTGCCACAGCCCTGGAGAAGCTGCACTGGGATTCATGCTCTTTATCTTGGTGCAGTGTTTCCTAGGAAGGAACTGCTAGCCCCTCACTGGGGTCTTGACCTCCCTGTTGCTGACATTCAGCCTGTTGCTCAAAACTTGACCATGAGACCTGGTCTGGCAGCCTCGGGATGAGCGAGGTGCAGGTATTAGGGTAGACCTCCTGCAGGATGTGATCAAATTGCACAGGCTGGTATTGAGTTTCCTATCACAAACTCACTGGGGCTGTGGGTAACAAAGGGGGAGGCTGGAGTTAAGTCTACTTTGGAGGAGGAACATGAAGCATCAGCTTAGACCATCTCATCCTTTCTCCCCGAAGAAGTGGAGACAAGTCACACCTTGCTTTGCTGATGCCATGAAAAGTATCTCCCTAACAGGAGTCCCTAAGAGCAAACCCGAGCAGCGTTTGGATGTGGTTCTGCCTGAGACTGACAGCCAACAGGAGGGTAGCACAGACCAAATCTGTGTGATTGCTGTCAGACTCTTTCTCACCTGCCTGTCCTGTCTTCTGCAGGGAAAATAGACTGCGTGTATGAAGTGGAGAGCCCTGGGACATGTGCAGTAGCTCTCTACGATTATCAAGGAGGTGCGTTGGTCATCCAGGGTTTAGGAAAGGCAGTTAGTTTTCCAAGAGAAGCACTGAGAGCTGCTCTCAGGCCTGGGAGAGGTGGTGACACCATCAGTGGTGGTGGAAGTATTTGAACTTGGTCATTTAAATCAATGTTGTTCTTCCTCTTGGGAGGCAGAAAGAGACCTAACTTGGGAATATGGAAGTTTCATCTTTCATCTGTGAAGTCTTAATCTTTCCTCTGCTATATCTGCGCTGGTTTCAGGGAGAGAGTTTGGATGAGATGAACTTTGAGTCCTATCAGCCTGGCTGTATTCCCCTCGTGTGTGTGTGTATACGTGCGCACACACAAAACCTTCTCTCTCAGGTCTTTCTTTCCCCTTCTCTTGCTTATGTTTCTTCAGACTATGATGGTTTTTCTGATCAATTTTGCAGATGGCGATGATGAAATTTCCTTTGATCCTGATGACACAATCACACACATCGAAATGATAGATGAAGGCTGGTGGCGGGGACAATGTCGGGGCAAAGTAGGCCTCTTTCCAGCAAATTACGTGAAGCTTCTCCAATGAGACCAACATTGCCTGAGCAGCCTCCTTTCAAACTTCTGCTCCCCTCTGCTTAATCCTTCTACATGTTATTAGCTTAGTTTGGCTCATCCTGATGGGTCTAATGGGAAAAGGACCAGTGAGAAAACAGTCAGTGTTTGAGGGAATGTTTTGGCCTATGCCCCAGCTGCGTTCTACTTCCCGTGCAGTCCTGGTGGGGAAGATGGGGTGGTTTGAGGACTGTATGGGGGAGATATAGGACATCTTTTCTTCATAAACTATTGCAGTTTTTCTGTTTCCTCATGCCCAGACTTGCAGGGGAAGTATCTTCATTCCTGTTACATCAGGGCAATCACAGAACACCAGCTCTAATCTGGCCAAGGCAAAAGGGACATGAATATATGACCTTTTCCTTTTAAGTTGTCCTTTGTCACTTTCATTTGAGCACCCCTCCTTGCTCTTGGAACTCAGTCCAGAAGTTACAGCTGTAGAGTGAGATATGCTGTCTCAAGCCGTGGCTCTATAGACTTCCTCTTACCTAGAGGTCCATGAAAACAGCAGGGTGAAAGTTGAACTCATCTTTGATTCTACAGATGCAGGATTTTATTTCTACATATGCAGGATAAACCATCTTTGTACTGTGAGGTAGAGGAACACGAGCCTTGCCCACCTGGGCAGATTTCAGGGCTGAAACCTGGGGCCATTTCACTCTCATCGTGACCTTGCTAACCTTTCCTGCATACAGACATGAGCTTGGCTATATTGAGCTGCTCTGTAAAATGGAAGAGGTGTGTGCTGGCTCACTGAAAATAAAGGACACTCTTGCTAGAGTAGCGAATAACTTGTCTGGTGTTCCTCTGTGGGGCAAGAACGTTACTGGTGATTACTGATGTGATATTTCTGGGATGAAGTTGCCTGCAGGGCAGGGAGGGGGGGATCCTGCCCCTCTGCTCAGCTCTAGGGAGGCCAAACCTGGAGCACTGGGGGCAGCTCTGGGCTCCCCAGGACAAGAGGGCCGTGGAGCTGCTGGAGAGGGGCCAGCGCCGAGCGCCAGGGCTGAGGAAGGGCCTGGAGCAGCTGTGGTGTGAGGAGAGCCCGAGCGAGCGGGGCCTGTGGAGCTGGAGAAGAGGAGGCCGAGAGGGGAGCTGGTCCCTGTGTGCAAGCAGCCGAGGGGAGGCTGGAGGGAGGAAGGGCCGAGCTCTTGTGGGTGGTGGCCAGTGGCGGCCAAGGGGCCGTGGGGCCAAGCTGCAGCGCAGGCAGCTCCACGTGGCCGTGAGGAAGAGCTGGTTTGGTGGGAGGGTGCCCGAGCCCTGGCCCAGGCTGCCCAGGGAGGCTGCGGAGGCTCCTGCTCTGCAGATCTGCCAGCGCGCCGGGATGCGCCCGGGTGCCCCGTGCTCTGGGTGGCCCTGCTGGAGCAGGGGTTGGACTGGGTCCCTTCCACCTCAGCCATTCTGTGATTCTGTGAAAGCAGGAACATGGTGAAAAGGGGACAGCCCTGGCCTCTCACATGTTTTTTGGTATCCCACTTGTTGTTGTGTTCTACAGCGCTAAAACATGATACAGGGAATAAAGGGCAATGATTACCTTGAGGTGGGAGTTATCTGCCTTGGTTTAGGTGTCCATGTCAGATGTGTGCATCTAAGCTCATCGTCCTGAGTTCTCCTTTCAGTCAGTGGTGACAAACAGGCCCTTCCAGATAATGAAGCACAAAAAAAGAACCACATTGTGGTGCTGTTTAGCAAACTAGCACTTAGCTGAGACCAGAAACTACTTTCATGTTTATCCTCAGAACTCCATAAATACGTATGGACTTCACCTGGCTGCAAGTGCTAGTGCTGAAAACTGTCTCAGCGGGAGACTGAGCTGTTGATGAAATCTAGGTGACCATGGCCACCATGGAGATGTCTAAAATATGTTGATGGAGAATGGTTGAAATGGGGACAGTTGTTGAGCTAAGGTGCTCCTGGCTTGTGAAGAGAGGCCCTTGATGGCATATGGATCATCAACTGTGCTGGCCTCCATCTTGGTGCATTTTGGATCACAAATTGGCTTCTTCCAGTAGCCCTTTGCAGCCAACAGCTGTTAATTGAGAGAGAATGTTTCAAGGGTGAAGCCATCTTGTACTTTCTGATGTCTTTCTTGGGTCTCTTCATGTCAAGAAGTTCAAACAAATAAAAGCGTGTAAATAACATAATTTTTTGAGTGATGTTATGAAAGGGGAAAGACCATGTCTTTCAATGATACCTGTCTATTGGATGGATGTATCTGCAAATAAAAAATGTTCCTCACATTCAACCGTAAAAAAATATTGTTTGTGGTCTATTCTGGGCCTAATCTTGGCAAGATATTTTTGCATTCACATCAGGGATCTGACATGGTAACTCCATGCATATTCTTGGGAGCTATAATAAATAAGTATGATCAAAATTTGTACAAAGATCTGAGCAGAAAGGACCTAAGTTGCATTTGAAAAGTGAAGGAAAATAAGTGTTTGCACTAAAAAATGGTAGTTATGAGCTCTAGATCTCTTCCTAGTTGCTGTTTTCAGACTGTCGATGCACTGACATCCAGTTCTGCAAGTCCCTTGGATTTACTGGTAGTGAAACTCAGGGACAAGGACTGTCTTTAAGCTGCTATGTGAGATACAGAATGGGTGTTTGACTACAAGAAGTGAAATACTTTGGTTCCGAGTGAGTGTGAACACACAGGTCTCATATTTCTTCCTGTTTACTTGCACAAAAATTGAAAACTGGGGAGGAGGAAACCCTGCTGTGGACATCACCTTCATCCCAGCAAGGACCTCAGGTTGGTGACAACTCTTCATAACCCTCTCCCTGATTCTGTTTGAGGAAGACTGAAGTTATCAACCTTGGGAGCAAAGGGATGCTGGCAGGATGAGCATCACACCGGAGAAAAGGGGTAGAGCCTAGAAGGGTTGCTTTGGGGACAAGAATTTAAATTGTGCTCGGATGAGGCTTTTAAATTACTAATGAGGTAATCTGGACTGTTAGGCTTTCAAAATATTAATTGGACTAACAAATTCTTGGCTCCCTCTTTATAGCGTCTTTCATTTGTTTTTGCCCATAGCAAGATGTTGTAAGGAGAATGGGTCATTCTGGATTTTTTTTTTTTTTTTTTGATTACCATAGGGCTGGGATCTCTTGAAGCTAGTTCTGTCTTGCCTTGGGTCATCATTTCAGCCTCTGCCTTAGATTTGAGGTCAGCCAGGTGCAGATCCAAAACTGTCTTAAAGTGGTTTTGACTTGGGTTAATCCCTAATATCATCACTTCACCTGCTGAGCAAAATTATCTGCTGCAAAAAAATACCAGGAATATATTCACTCTATATGAGTTCTCAAAGGAAATGAAGCACCTCTTTTACCTCTTCCACATAATAACAACACCTAGGGCTGAAGAGATGCAGGGATTTTACTGCCCCCGAGAACAGTTTCACTGAAGCAGACCTCCACAAACTGCAATTTGGCTGCCAATGCCATATCCAGCATAATTAAGTATTGACTTAATTAAAAATCCTCTTAAGTGATGCATAGGGAGAAAAACACATTTTTTAAAAAAGTATTCCTCATTTGTAATTATTATTTCACTGGTGTATCTTCCACACTCCAGTGAAAATGCCATATGGAAAACAAATTAGTTTGCCATAGTGACTAATGTTTGCTGCCTCTTCTGCTCTGAAGTTTTGGGCCAAGCTTTGAAATTATCAATCCTTACTCAGGCAAAAACCACCAATGAAGTCGGTCTGCATGATCAAAGGCAGGATACAAGTCAGAGAACTTTTGTAAGAAATGGCAATATGCTCGGTCACTAAGAGTAATCCAGTAATTAAAGAGCAGGCGGTTACTTATGTGGCACGTGCAAGGTATGATAGAGTTTAAATTATGCTGCTTTCATGGGGAGAAGATAATATATATTAATTGTGTCTTGTGATTGATTTTGGAGAGGTTCCTAATCTGACTTTCAGAGCCTTGCAAAGATCACTTGTACCTTTCTTTACTCCAGTCTCTCCACTTGCAGTATTACACTTAGCCCCTGAAATGCCATTTCCTTAATTATATTTGCCCATGTAGCACACACTGCTCCTGTTTCATGTATTTCCACCACACTTGGTTGCTCTCTTGTCCTCGAGGATGATGCCAGGTGTTTTCTTGCCACATTTTCCCCCTATTTCACTGTGTATAGGAGTCATGTGTAGAAAATCGTGACTTTTAGGGTTAATCTTTCTCCTGTTTTGAAGACCGGCCTTAGATTGGATGTTTTCCCACCTTCTGCTACTTTCTCGGTGTACTGTGATCATTTGCTGGGAGGGCTTGGCCGTCCATCTCCCACATTTGCTCAGGTAGAAACCATTGACTTGCCTTCCAACCACGTGCAGAAGGTTATCACAATAACCATAAAGGCTGGAATTTCACTTTTAATTTCAAATGAGCACATGGGTACTGTGGAGTTGGAAGAGGCCATCTGGATACGACTGCCTGACGCAAGCAAGAGTTTTTGGCTCCCCTGCTCTAGGAATTTAATAGGAGTTTTGATTAAAGTTTCTGTGACTGAGTCCTGCATGAGCAAATTCTGTTTCTAATCACCGCAGAGAATTCCCATTGGTGAGAGCGTATGTGGAGGATGTCATGAGGACTTGTATTAAAAAAGAAGGGATTGCTAATGCAGATCAGAAAGCAAGACTTGGCTCTTTGCAGTCAAACACTCATCCCAAGACATGAGCGCTAAGTCCCGAAGCATGTGGGAGTTGCTCAGGACTAAGAACATTAGGGTTTGAAATGTTTATATCATTATTAAGCATTATTTATTATTAATAATAAAAACAATCACTACTTGGAGGACAGGACAGTTGTCAACAGCAACTCTATTAGCTAAAATTAGGAGTGTTTCAAAACACCATCTGCTGATGGTTACCACTAAGCAGTGAAAACAGAATCCAAAGTCACATATTGGTTGGCCGTGGAGTTTCTCCAGGGCTCACACCGAGGGCACGGTCCTGGGCATGGATTTTACGGCTGAAGCAACAATTGCTTCTTCCTGTTCCCATTCCTTTCTGCTTGGGCCTCTTGGCTTTTTGGGCAGCAATTAAAAAAAGGACCCAATGTTCTGGTCTGCTACCCTAGTAATGATCATTTGTTTACCAACCCTATGTAGGACTACCAGGCAGAAACATCCTTCTGCATCACTGAATGTGGCCACCAGTTAGCCCAGGCAACCACATCATACGGAGTGGAAAGTAGCCTGCTACTACTGCTCCTTCAGCAATTTCTGAAATCGAAGAAAATACATACATTTAAGTTTCCCAGTTGGCGCTAAAAGCTAGTATTAAAAATCTAGGGCACAACACAACACTTTAAAAGAAAACAACATTAACGTTGCGAAGTAAAGCACTTGAAAATTAGGGAATGCCAGATTGATTGTTGCCATGGAGAAGTCCTTGAGAGCATTAATCAGTGCCTTGAGATCTGGGCTTGCACAGCGAGCAGAAAATAAAGCGCGGGGCCACACAGGCAACCGCGGTGTGAAGACAAAACACCGCGTAGCTGCTCGTTAAACGTGCCCCGTTACGTGGGGCCCAAACGTAGGAGTCCTGTGGAAAGCAGCAGTGTGGGAGCGTGTGATTGATGTTCTACCGTGATGCATATGCAGGGTGGGACGAGTCTCGCTGGCATTTCTTAACTTTCGAGGGCTTGGCTATGTAATGGTGTTCTCTTTATGCGGTGTTGTCTGTGTGGAAAATGTGTATTTGGAGTTCCTAGAAAAAAAAGTGTGCTGATAGAAGATATAGTTTGCGCTGTTTTATTTCAACCTAGGTTTGGGTCCTTGCCAGCTCTTGTCTGAGCTATAACAAAAGGTGACCTTTGATGTGGACCTCTCATTGTTTACACACAGAATCACAGAATGGTTAGGGTTGGAAGGGACCACTGGAGATCATCTAGTCCAAACCTCTGCTCCATCAGGGACACTCAGAGCACGGGGCACAGGGTGCCATCCAGTTGGGTTTGAAGATCTCCAGAGAAGGAGACTCCACAACCTCCCCGAGCAGCCTGTTCCAGGGCTCTGAAACCCTTACAGAGAAGTTCTTCCTCATATGGAGATGGAACTGCCTGTGTTCAGAAGCTGCCCCCACAGCTGTCCGCAGTGTTCCAGGTATTTTACCTGTATATATTTATGAACTAATGGAGGCTTTTTCAGATTATAAACTGAGTTCTTAATGACTATCGTTGTTTCTCTTCCTGCTTTTTTACCTCTGCTATTTCCCACTTCAACTGAGGGGAAAAAAATCTATCTTTTACCACATTTTATGTATTTTCTGCCCGTCATTCATCAGTCAGCTGTTACACTCCCAGATTTTATTAACCTGTTATTTACAAACTGCCAAATCAAACAGATTAACAAGCGAGACTCAGAATAAAACAAAAGATCTTGTACCAGTCTTACTGAGTAAATAATCTGCTTGGGCCATGTATAATTAATCAATCTGCGATTTCCTGGGGGATTCGATGCTTCTTGTCCATCCCAACAAATAATGCAGCGTTCTTTATTTTGCCATCGTTGTCTCTGTTGCACATGTAAACAGTTAACTGCACACTCTCCTCCAGATACAAAACAGATAAATTTAACAGAATTACTCTCTCCAGAAGCGGTCTGCACAATCCTGAGACCCCTGGATGCATGAGTGGTACATTGGAGACAGAGGATTTCCCTGAAGGGGATCAAACATCTGCAGAAACATGACACAGTCACGAATTCCCCAGCACATGGCCACAACATCCCCCATGTACAGAGCGTTCATTTAGGCTGGTTTAATGCATCTTAACAAGAATCTGATTCAAAGAAGCATTAAAGCTCATGCCTAGCTCTAGGCATGTGAATAGATCCGTTGATATGGGGTGTAGTACGACCACCAAATGCAAATTGGCCTTTTAAAGATTGCGCCTAAAAAGGGACTGTCAAAGCTGTCTTTTGCTGTCATTCTCACATCCTTTTCCTAAGCTCTTTATTTTTAAGATCATCATGTAAGGGCCAGTGTGTGACCAGTACTCTCCCTCGATTAGATCGAGCCAATGTCAGTAATGGAGATGCTGTAGTGGTAACAGCTAATACAGAGTGTCCTGGTCTCTGGTGGAAGGCAACCTGTTTGACAGAAATTGGTGTGACAGGTTGCTTTGGGGCATGTGAGGCTCAGCCAGCTTGAATTTCTGGAAATTACAATTTCAGCACAGATTGGCTGAGATGTTTAATACAGGTAGTAATACAATTAACACACTTCTCATTACGCTACGTTGTTTGCACAGAAAACCTGAAATCATCTCCGAACAGATGTTCTGACTCTTCAAAGCAGTGTGAGAGTCTGTCCCCTGCCTTGGTCTTCCTTGGCCCACAACATACAGAGAAGCTGATGAGTGTGAAGTCCTAGGCAGGTACAGGTGGAGTTTTTGTTTACCACCATAGGAAGTCATTAGCTCACCTACTTCGACCTCCTGCCATGGAGCTTCATTTGCCTGACAATAAATTTTATCTGTCTAAAGCAGGCAGCTAGTCAGAAGAGAGAGAATCTACCAGTTTCTTTGGATTTTTTCCAATGCCTTGCTGCTTTTTGAAATATTTTTTCTCTCATTTCAACAGCCATCCTCTGCTATGTCTTCTTCTATTAGGCTGAAAAGCTCCAATATCTCCTCCTTGTGAAAGTGCTTAAGAACTATAATCAAATCACTTAGGTGTCTTCTTTTTGTCAAGACAGCATCACTGAAGTCTCTGACTCACTGTCAAGCTTTGTTTTAGTCGTTGAATCATCTCCCAGTTCTTCTTTGCATTGCATCTATTTAATATTCTATAACGAAAGAAAGAAAGAAAGAAAGAAAGAAAGAAAGAAAGAAAGAAAGAAAGAAAGAAAGAAAGAAAAGAAAAGAAAAGAAAAGAAAAGAAAAGAAAAGAAAAGAGAAAAGAGCCCAGAATTCCATTACTGGTGTCACTTCTGCTATATTCAGAGGCAAATTTCACCTCCTTAAATTAGTTACTGTCCTCCTGGATAGTTTAATCTCCTGTTTAATTACTATGGCACATTAGTAACTTCGATAGCTGACAGCCTCTTTGAAAATTTACTATTGGAAAAGTAAACAGCACAAATGGAATACCCTAGATGGCAAAGAGAAGAATTTTCCGCATTGATTCCTACTGACTGTGTCTTTCTTAAAGCTACTTTAATGAGATAGAAGAAATACAGGTACATTTCAATTAAAGAACTACAATATCTCTGGGGGGAAACTCTTCAAGAAAAAAGTACATAGAAACAACCTGACTGCTGCTTCATGCTCTGCCTGGATACATGAAATTAAGATCTCTTAAAAAAATGAAGTATTTCTTGCTTCAGGTACTCTATAACAAAATGATGTTGTTCTTTTCCTCTCCAGTAAAGCTCAGTCCATTAGACTTAACCAAAGGTTTACCTTTCTCCCAAATTTAAGTATAAAATTCAGACTTGGCATGGATATCCTTGATGAAATCATTGTAGGCTGCATTTTGGTGAAGTGAAGATCCAGGATTATTACTTCCCTTCTCTTTAAAATCAAACCAGGAATAACAGCCTTCCAACCTGGAAGAGTTTTGCATGTATCCTACACTATTTTTACGTTTCCTAGTTTCCTTATTAAAATGCTACGTTGAACAATGCTCAATTAGAATGGAAAAGGAAAGGAACTGGAAAGTAAGGAATAGCGTCCCTTTTAGTAGCAGTGGATGTGATGACTCCAAATACATGATAACTCTGTTAATACTTCTGCAGGAAGGCCTGGGGATGGGACACAAGCAATAGCAGGAGGGGAGTAGAAGGATCTCCACAGATTGCAATAGGCACCAGGAAGCCTTCATTGGAGCAAAAGGAAAAAAAATTGTTTGTATTTGTATCTAAATACCCTATATTTTTCTTACCTCCTTTCCTAGATTGCTGGGAGACAAGTCTTTCCCTTGTGACCTCTGAGTTCCTCTCCACGTGCTCCCACATGGAGGTCCTTGATGGCATGATAAAAAGAATTGTTTATTTTCTAATCTGTCCTCTCTCTTTTTCCTTTCTTGTGCCTCTTCCATGATGTCTGCACTATTTCTAGACTGAGGCTGATTTTCTCAGCAATAAAGGGTTTAAATGTCACTTGTGACATAACCTTAGAGCTCTCCAGATTACCACGCACAGTGTATCCCCTTAGCCTGCAACTTCTCTGAGTTCCTATGAAGCTTTCCGGAGAAGAATTATATATTTCAGCCAAATAAGTTTGGACAGGGGGGTGTCTAACAATGTGATGGAAGGAGAAGCAAACATTATCAGAGATTACTTCAAATCCCTCTGTTCAGACAGAGCGGAGAGGCCAGATAATGATCAAAACTTGGCTTCTGAGGAAGCAGCTCCCAGTGCTTGTGACTCAGGCCCAGCAGAGCTGCTCCAGACTATCAATGCCGAGTCCTTGCAGCCTTGATGCTCTCCACGGGAGGCACTTGAATGTGCCCGAGATGATGCTACAGCCCAGCCAGGTTTTCTGATGAATAACTCAGCAGGGGGCAGGGGCCCCTTGAAGGTCATGAAACGCTGCTGCTGGCATTGATGTTAAATACCAGATTTTCCTGCTTTTCTCTCGAGACAGCTGGAGCCCAGCTAGATGCTGCAGTCCCATCAGCCGGGGTATTTAGGAAGGCAACTGCCCTGAGTGGGCAGAGGAGCCCGTCTCAGGCAGGCAACCCGTGTCTTCAATGATCACCGGAGTCCACAGATCAGCAGTGGCTTCCAGTCCAATCTGTTGTGAACCTCCTCTAGGAAGCAACTGATTTTTACAGGCTCTTTTTTTCCTCTTCTTTTGTAGACTTGTATTTCTGATGGTGTAATTTTCCATCCTGCAGAGCTTGTCACGCTTATATTGTAGCCTGTATGATCTTTGATACAAGCAGTATAAGGCCATGGACTCTGCGCTGACCTAACCAGCTCGTTGGCTGTTCTGGTCTGGCCGTGGCTGGAGCTGATTGTCACTGTGGTCACCAGGGTCTGGTGGGTCTCCTGCCCACCCAGCCTGATGAGTGATGAGCGACAACTCATCGGATCAGCCCTGCGATGCAGAGGGACGCTGGCAGGGTGAGCATCACGCTAGAGAAAAGGGGAAGAGACTAGGAAGGCTTTTTTTGACAACAATTTAAACTGTGCTAAGCATGAGACCTTACAAATATTAATTAATTGGGGGCATTAGACTGTAACAGTATTATTGGACTAATAAAAAATTCTCAGCTCCATCCGTAACGTGAGGTTACAAATAAAACCCTGAGCCTCTCACAGATGACCAACCTCTAGATGGAGATGTGAGCTCTGTTTGGACATGGAGAGAGGCTTCTTGTAAAGCAGAAGCAACATTCAAAACACAGGGAGCCTCGTGCTCGCTTTAGTACAATTTTTGTGATATTCTCATGCCCAGATGGCCTGCGAGGTTTGAACACTAACACTGTGCTGGGCTTTACCAGAGACGTCCCTCGCTTGAGCTAGAAGAGCCACTACCTGTAAATGGGAGTAGGTTGTTGTTGCAAACGGGATGAACCACGTAGGAGAGGCTTTGTACCATCTGTCTCTTTTAAAATAATTTGAAAATTCTGTTTGTATGAGATACACCAGACAGTTTTAAACGTTTCTGGATAGTCTCCAAATGGGAAAGGTATTTACCTGGCCTGTAAAGCTGGGAATGTAACCTTGGCACAGAAACCCTTTCATGTCCCTTATCTAACTAATCAGAGTGGAAAGAATGAATGTGCAGAGTTTTGTTTGTTCCTTGGCTGCTGTTTTCGCTCTGGTTTACCAGCACTATAGGTATGTAGCTTGTCCCTTTGAAAACCAAGGCTGAATTCTTGCCAATGTTCAGCAATGGGCTTTACACGCATAAATGTTTCCAACTTTGATGAAAACCCGTTTTCTTTTGGAGTCCACAGGATACAGTTACCCCCTTTTTGTTTCAGATTGCACCTATTTCTTCTGCTTTACCAATGCTTTGCACCACACTTCTGATTTTCAGCTTTATACATCATTGTATGCAGAATGCCAAGAAAATATTTATTTTTGCTCTGCCTTTGTGCTCCCAGGTCTTTTTGCGGTGCTTACAAATGTTAGAATTATTCACATAGTCATGGCTCGGTATTGCACAAATCATGTCCTTTTTTTTATCCAGTCAGTAAGGAAGGAAGGCTGAGTTCATCAGTTCAATAGGCAGCCCTGATAAGACAGGATTGGGAGAATTTGTATTGTTCTGAAGATTTAGTATTCAGACA
>JAVCKT010011997.1:5433-28404 GCA_032273925.1 Rhynchotus rufescens | reverse complement strand
GCCCCGCGTACTGCGGCAGGGCCCGCCCGGCGGCCCACGGCCCCGCGGGGCCCGAGCTGCGGCAGCCGGGCGGACACGGCGGGGAGGCCGCCTCGGTCGCCCCGAGTCCTGGCCGGGTGGCCTAGGGCGCTCCCTCGGCCTGGCCCCCAAATCCCAGTTCCATTTGTGCTGCCTTTATGCTTGCTGCTGTCTGTGCTGCGGATGAGCGTGGCCTAACCCAGAAATCTGCCGCTGCTGCACCGTCACGGATAGCTTAGGAAAACACAAGCCTCTTTTCTGCCTCTTTTTTTTTTTTCCCTTTGGATATAAAATCAATGCAAAGTTTATAAAAACTCTTGCATGTTTCCTTTTTTTTTTTTTAAGAAAAAAAATGTTCTCTTGAAAATCCATTTCTTTTTTTTTAAAGGAACAGAAAAGGTTCTTTCAAAGGCTGTACAAAGTAGATGGCAATAATTTAAAGGCCATGTTAAAAAACGGTAAACAAATCTATGTTACTAGGCAGGAGGCACCCCTCAAACCCAGACCTGGATGAGAATTTTAGCATCAACCTGCAGCCTAAATTGGACTAAAAGAAGATTTTGTGGTTGGAGATGAGACTTACCATGAGGCAGCCTGGAATTAATCTCCATTTGCAGCAGGCACTTACCTGCTTGTGCAGCAGAAGGAATCATGATACAATACAAAGTTGCTTGGCCTCACTGTCTTATTCTCTCCATTTCAAATTGATGGACATTCATTTTTACAGGCTGAGCTGAGAGATTGGGTATGAAGTCCTGGTTTTAGTTTAAAATGAAAGAAGCCCGGATTAGTCAGCAGCAAAGCTATTTGCATTCTGTGCTGCTCTTAGCAGGGACCAAGGGAAATGTTCTTCTTTCGCATTACTTAAACACCAGATTGCAGTGGCCGGATTTTAAGCATTCTTTGCTATATTTGCATCACAAGCAATGTCACCGAAACCGTCATTAATCATCCCTGCCAGCGCCAGGCTTCGCAGGTAATTGGAGCACGCTAAGTTCAGTGCCTCTCTGAGCTGCTTTAAATCCCTTTTGTGTGGGAATAGTGGGGTGAAGGTAAGTGACACTGGGACCATCCCTGTGTGCAGGGGTGCTCGCAGTGCAGGGGAGGTTCAGGGTGCAGGACAGGCTGTTTTGGCCCGTCTCCATCACCAGCTGTAGGTACTGGTGGTGCTTGGAGCACACTGCGGAGCTCCACATCTTGCCCGCGGGAAGTGTGGGAGTAGCTTGAGGCTCTGCAGAGAGAGCCTCGTTTGAAAAGAAGCCTCTGCTGGTGCCAACCGTGCCTGGGAGCCTGGGATCAGCCCGGGGTTTCTGTGCACACGCAGATCGGTGGCTTTTCTGGAAGGAGGTCACTGTAGGTACACTAGAGTCATCCAGGGTTAGCCAAATGTTTGTCCAGAAGCATGAGGAAAATGTTCAGAGAAGGGTCTTGCCACTCTGTTTTTTATCTTTTTTATCTCCTTCTCTGCTATAGCAAAAATGGGAAACACTTTTTTTACGGAGAGAGGGGGGCAAGATGGGAACACAGCAAATCCTACCTGGGACATGGGCATTGCTTCAGCAGGAGCACAGAGGTGCCTGACCCAGCCAGGCAGAAGGGACATGCCCTCAGGTTATCCGCTGCCTTCTCCAAGAAAAACTCAAAGGAAAACTTCCATGTTTACCTGTGATGAAAATACCTCCAAAGCTGGGATGTCAGCAGTGACGCACACTTCACATACCAGCATCCTTAGCTTGATAGAGGGCATCTCACCCATCACCTCTCAAGTGTGTCTCCAGAATCCCACCAACAAGGACAATAATTTTTTTAATGCAACAGTAACATGAGGCAGCTCTTTGCTGTGCGGGTGGCTGCGGTCACCGCAGGCAGCTCCTCCGCGCGCCGTCCTGCAGCACTTACCTATGGAGAGGGGAGCCCTGCGCTGCTCCAGATGTTGGTGCAGATGTGTGGGCTCCACCACCGCAGCCCAGGAAAACAGCTGGTGCAGAGGGTGCTGCCGCCTCCACACAGGGGCCCTGCTGCACTGGAGATGCTGGTGATGGAAGAAAAAACCTCCTTTTCTTTTTTCTTGCAGTTTTGCGTTACTGGTGAGGCAGGATCAGAGAGCAGCCTTGGTAAAAACACATTTGGTAGAAGTCTCAGATATCTTATTATGGTATTCAATTTATAATTACTAGGTATCAGTGGCAAATCAAAATAATACTTTTAAAGAATCATTTTTACTTTTGTAGTGTTTTTAGTGCATATGATAAGTAGGTAAAGCAAAATTGGGTTTCTTACCCAATATTATCTCTGATCTTCAAAAAAATATGCATTAATTAAATGTGCCAAGCCTGGATATATATGTAAAAAGCTTTGGAAATAATTTCCATACTTAGATATACTTTTGTTCTGGAACTTTCTCTGCCTGGTGATCCTTAGACTTGGAAATGGCTATTTAACTACATCTCTTTACCTTGTTTTGTTTTGTTTTTCAGTACAAAGTTGTGGGTTTTTTTTTCCCTGCATCTGTTGCAGTGGTTTCAGCCCTTAAAGCATATAAAACAGAACTGTCTATTGATCTCCAGTGTTGACTAGAATAAACTTTTAGGACTGCTCATCTTAAAAACAGATTTGTTTCTCCTTCAAAAAATATCTCCTGAAGGTTTATGGCATTATCTTTATAGTTGACTAAAAGAAAAACTGGGTTTTATGAGGCACAGCTTCTGAAGCCACTTTAATAGCAAAACATATGTTTAATAAACTACATAACACTGAAGGCAAGGAGAAAACCTTTGCAATAATTCCTTTGTAACCTGATTGACTGATACAATTCACAACTGGTGGAAGAACTTGAATAGAACCAAATCAGAGCAGATGAATGTTGCATATCAAAAAGCAAAACATGAAAGGTTTTTTTTTTTTAAGAGAACTTCAAAAGTAGGGCTCCAGATGCTGAATTTACTGGCTGTGATTTGGGATGCAAGTGCAGGAACGTGTTTGCTGATTGAGCAAAGCTCTCGAGGAGCAAGCAGGGCAGCGTGGTGCCAATGCACCCGGTCCCGGAGAGGAGGAGCGGGCACTGGGTGAGCACTGGCCTTGGTTTTGCTGTGAGTTTAGCTCGCGGGTGCTGCTTGGATGAGGTTGGTGCTTGCCCGGTTACGAAGCTGTTGAGCGATCGCTCTGAAATGTCTTTTCCTCGCTTTCCATGACAGTCTGGAGAATGGAAAGTGATTGCAGTAGGAGTACTGGGATGTGACGGCCTGAACGCGAGCGAGGTGAGGCTTGGGCAGAGGAAGAGGCTTCACTGGAGAGCCTGGCGCGAGGAAGGTGCCGTGCAGCACTGAGGCCGCCGCGCGAAACGGGCCGTCGGGCCCTCCTCCAGCTGCCCCGCTCGCCGCGCGTTTCCCCGCGGAGGAGCAGAGCCCCCGGCACCTTCCTCCAGGGCTTGCAGAGTAACACGGGCACTTGCTCCTGCCACTGCGTCCCCTTGGCTGGGTCCTGGGCAGCCGCAGGTGGAAATCAACAGCACTACCCGCTGCGTGAGCAGGAGCGATGGATGCAGCGGCGGCGAGGCGGATTGCGCAGGGAAAAGCTGGAGGAGGGAGAGCGGAGGCCCCGCGGGATGGTGGACGCAATGGGGAAGCATTCCTCATGCTGTGAGTTATGTTGTTCTGCCCTCAGCAGCTCAGCACGAGACGGTCTGTGCGCTGGGAGAGGGGAGTCATCCCTGGCAAGCTGGAGGCCGGGAAAAGCGCAGCTCAGCGCTTTGTGCGCGCTCTGAAAGGCGGCTTTTGTGCACAGGGAAACGGTGGATGGAAAGAGCTTGTCAAAGGCAGGAGAATCACAGAGCTAAACCGCAGCAGCGGCGCGTGCGGCCCTGCACTCGGAGGCGGCACAGGCCGCGGGGAGCCCGAGGAGGCCACGCAGAGGAGACCTCTGCACTGCCCTTCTGACCGTGGCTGAGCTCTGCTTAACTCAGGCCATGGGGTCCTTGTGCTCACCCCTTGCAGACACCGCTCTGGGACCTCCTGAGGAAGGAGAGCAACGTGTTGCGAGACGCGTATGTGCTATAGAGAGGTGCCTCCTTCCTCCATTCCCCGTCCTGCAGCAGAAGGGAACAAGTTGGAAATCCTTCCAGAGGAAGCCGCAGAGCGGGAACAGGCAGCTGAATTAAAGTTTGCCGGCTGTCAGGTTTTGTGAGTGTGGCTGCTGCTTCCATCCGCAGGGAGGTCAGAGAGATCCAGGGACCTGGTGGCACACTTCCCTTAAAGCTCAGTTTCTATTTGTGTAGTTTTCAGTTATTTCATGCCAAATCAGTGGTTAATAGCACTCTGGTTATAAAGCAGACTGTTCTCTTTCTGGTGCAAAACCGAATCAATGGGGCATGCACCTTCTGGATCTGGAAGAATTTGGTTTCGTTCAGCTCTAAACAGTTGTCCTGAATGGCTTAAAAATGTTGTTTTAAGTTGTAGTCATGAAGTAAGTTTAGAAAACCCCAAAATTCTATAACAAAGACTTTCAGAACTTTTTCTGGTTGCCAAATTGGCACGGATTAATAGAGATACCGTTTTCTAGACAAAAGCATTTCAGGAGGGCTTTCCCACCCGCTTTTTAGGTAACTCTGCTCCTTACGGGTGCATTTTCTGTGCAGACCTGTGCAAACCTGGCAAGAGCTCGCCTGGTAAATAAAACAGTGGCTTTATTTTTGTACTCTACTTCCCATTTGTACTCTACTTCCCATTTAAGTAGCACAGTGTAACAAGAGCAGCACATCCCAAGTGATGAGCCAGCGCTTTTACCGCGCAATTCCCTATTTACCTACTTTTAACTACAGCATCTTCTCTTGATCTTTATCTGATGAGAGAAATCTCTTTCCACTGGGGACCAGGGGAGAAGCGTTTAGCATTTCCCCTCCTACCTCAGCCTGCTTTGGTCTCCGGCATCACTGCCTCCGCCACCAGGCGCTCTGCACCACATTAGGATCAAAACGCACTCGTGCCACAGTTTGTTGCCCTGTTTATAAGCAGTTGTCTTTGGCCCTAGGCAATTTCATAGTCATTACTTAGTGTGTAAGTCCAAATCAAACAGCTCATCTGTATGTTGAACATACAGGTAACGATGCTGTGTGATTATGTTGCTTGGACAGCACACAGAAAATGTGGAAACACCCAAGTTTTCAGCTCTGCCACATAAAGTCTTAGTAAGGAAAAATAAGTTTCCAGGGTTTCTTACCTTCACTAAAGACCACAGGCCAGATGTTCCTCGTCTGATGAGCATTCTCATGCGAGGTTTGGCCACCAGCCTGAGGCTCCTAGAAGAGCCTTGGAAGAGCATCACACCACCATGTAGCCTGCACAGGAGCCAGGGGACGAGTCCATGTCCCACAGACCTGGTGATATTCTTGAGTCTTCAGCAACTGGAGAAAGCCACTTTTAACCACTGCCTGGCCCGTTTGGTGAGGCTGGTGTCAACTTCCTCTCCGTCACTCCACAAAACTCTGCGAGTTGGGGAGTAAAAAATGATGTCCTCTACATCTCCCTTCCCCCTTTTAGGCATAATAAATTGCTCTTTCTGCTTTGATGAAAATAAGATGCAACTCTCTCCTCTTTCAGCTGTGTTTTTGAGTTACTAGGCTACCTGTGGCATTTCCCAGTGTCCTGGAGAAGCTCTGAGATTTCCTTTCCAGTGTTAACAGCTGTTACCAGTGTTATCAGTGTTAACAATGTTATCAGTGCTTCTCCCATTTTCATCACCTGTACATCTAGGCTTGGACCCGAGTGCTCTTCAAAAAGCAAAGAACCTCAAATATTTGTGCTCAGAAACTTCCAGCCTTGTGCTCCAAAGGCAGTTCATCCAGAGATAAATTGAAAACAATTATCAGAACAGGTGAAACACCGCAGCAGAGACCTCTTTTTTGACATAAATCTCAAAGAACAATTATCTTATTAAAGTTGCTTAGAAAATTTGTCACCCACTTTAAGTATGGAGATGTCACAGAGCCTTAAAAATCTTGAAAGCTTTGAATGTTGATACAAGAGAAAGTCATTTTGATTGGCATCTTGTTTTGCCTGAACAGGGGTACTTCATTTCAGATCAATTTGGGGTGGGGGTGGTTGCAAACAGACCTCAGGAAACTTGCTATTTTACATGGGCTCCAGAGAAAACACTGTGCTGAATCAAAGAAAATTACCCCTGGGGAGTAGGAGTAGAAGCAGAGACAAGTCAGGCCTGTAGCTTCAAGTCATCCAGTGGGAAACCCCAAGGCAAACCCTTTGCTGGCTCTGGGAACGCTGCCCTTGGCAGGGCTTGGCTTTGTATTCGGAGCTGTTGAGGATTGCTGCTACCATCTAGAGGGCTTTTCTGCATGCCCGTCTTCTCCTTGCAACGGAGGAAGCCGTACGCTGATTTGTGCCTGCTTGGAGAGCAGGGCCATCGGGATGGCTGCGATGAGAAGAGCTGTGGACCTGCAGGGCTGGTGGGTGCTGTGGAGCTGAGGTGGTCCTGTCCAGCCCCACGATGGTCCAGCGTGCAGGCTGAGCTGTCACTGGATCAAACCCTGCCCTGGTTCCGCACTGCGCTCGCAGCTCTTGGTGGGCCAGTTCACAGCTCACAACGCTGCATGTTCACATCTGTCTTCAGGGTCACCTCCTGCCCAAGACGCAGCACCAGGCAGCAGTTATACAATAGGTGGAGCAGAGGAAGCTGTGCTGGGAGCCCTGGTGCTGTCACATGGCTTGGGAGAATCACAACACCAGCACCAAGAGGGAGGCAAAGAAAGCACAAAGGCAGCGCCTCCCTCCAGGAGCAAATTCACATCTGAGAATTTTCATCCCAAAACTCAACAATCAGATCCCATTTGCCAGGGTGATCCATCCTCTGAGTCGGCAGGCACATGTTGGAGGGAAAAGCAAACCAGGGTGGCAGGCAGACTCCGTGCCCAGGGAGTGAACCATCCAGCAAATTGCTCTCTCTGGTGATTTTTTTAAGTTAAATTTGGAATATCATCATGTCAGTATGTTTTCCCCTGTTGATCCAAGAGCAGGTAAAAGAGAAGTGTTGGCAATGAAGAGAAAATTGCAGCAAGAACTTAGGGCAGGTAAATATATTTGACTTTGTGGGAGCTTACTGTCCCTCAGGAGATGTTTGGCTGCTCCCTGGTGCCTTGAGATTTTGGAGGTGGACACGGGGCTTCCTCACTGCAGTGGGCTGCTAGGAGTGCTCCGATTCCTGTCGATGCAGCTGGGAAACTTCTGCTGTTGTCACTTCTCGGACAGCCGAGTCCAGGGGAGCAGCAACCTGATGGGAGGCTGGTTCTCCTGGCAGCAAGGCCAGAGCGGGCGCTCTTTTCACGTGCCCGTGTTGCATGTGCCAAACCGGGAGGGAGAGTTTCCTCAACACTCGACTTTGGAGATTCCTCATGCTACCTGGGCACCCCTGAAGCTTTGCTGGAGGCAGCGCATGGTGCAGTCTGTGGAGGGAGAGGAGGAGGTGCAAGCGCTTGTCCACAGGATTTTAAATCTTCATGTGAATGAGTGGGAGAGACGGCGCTAGATGGCAGTGGATGAGAAGCTCCTCGCCGTGGTGCTTTTTGTCTGCTCCCGCTGCAGCTCACAGGGCCGTCCCAGAGCGCGGGTACCCGGAGCCCGGTGGTGAGAGGGCTTTCTGCAGGGTTAGGATCAGCTCAGTGCGTTACAGCCTGAACCTGGAGGCTCCCAGTGAGGCAGTGTGGCACCAAGGGGGGCTGTGGTGGCAACGCGGCTTGTTCTGGCTCTTTGTGGGCAATCTAAGGCTTCTCTTTCTGCCAGTGAGGAAGGGAACTCAGCATCCCTTCAGCGCGGTGCAAGACAGCGGAACATCGGTGCCCAGCCTCATCCACCGGCATCCCTGGAGCATCCATCGTGTTGTGGGGAATTGCCTTCACCTGTTTCTTCTAGCATTACTGATGCTGACGGTATCTGGAGTGCACCAGCCGAAGCGCAGTCGTGTTGGTCTCGTTTGCCTTGTGTTTTCGCCCACTGACTCTTGCTGGTGTCAGGTGCCCCACGGCTTGGCCGTAGGATGAAGGGTCCACACACGCTCTGTCACCTCCAGCGATGGTGACACCTCAGCGCAGCGGCTGCAGCCCGAGCTGTGTGGGTCAGCGCGGCAGGGATGGGGTGGCTCTCTGGTCCTGTCCACCCTGCAACCTTCTCCACAGTGAGGCCTCTTCCCAGGTGCAGGTTTGGACAGCAGCAGCTGGATGGAGAGGAGCACGGGCCTGCCAGGAGCAGCCCAAGGGAAAAATAATTAAAGTTATTCCTCGTAAGCGCCACAAATACAGACTATTCCGTGGCTCCAGAGGCAGGTGGAGCCAGGTGCCTTGCTCCACGCGGAGCGACGTAGCTCACTGGGCTGCCCGGCCCTCGCTGCGGGCCCGTCTCCCTGCAGCAGCTCCGGCCGCCCAAGGAGAGGGCACCCCAGGCAGACAGGGGTCTCCTGGGGCCCGGAGCCCCCGGGGATGGACGGGAGGGCAGCCTGGCGCAGGGAAGCGGCGCAGGTCACCGCAGCGAGCTGGCTCCAGCAGAGTCAGAAGCTCTAAAGAGGCTTCAGACATAACCGCCATCAGTCCCTCCACAAAGAGAAAGTCTTCATTATGCAAATTCCCATCATAAAGCTTTATTCATGTGCTTCCTGGCAGGCTTGCCTTTAATCTCAAGAGCAAGATTGCTTGGAATTACCATATACCCTTGTTAATTGCATTAAAAAAAATTACAGCAGAGGTTGTTTTTGCCATAATCAAGAGTGATTTTGATTAGTACTTCAGGAAATCAAAATGTTTTCCTGAAAACGGAGGATGAGGACAGCAGCAGTGCCTAGCGCCCAGCCAGAAGATGGGGCCGCAGCAGTAAGGGCAGCTCTCCGGGGCCGGGGTCTGGCAGCCGCATCCCGCCGGCCCGTGCCGCTGGGTCCGGTGGTGCCAGTCTGTCAGTCGCACTGGGTGCAGTGGCACTGTCGGATGCGTCTTCCCTGCTTTCCTTCCCTGCAGACCTTTCCTTGCGTGGGAAGAGGTCCCAATCCCGCTGTCCCACACGCAGGAGCAGCCTCCTCCCATTGTTTCTGTCCCAAGGGTCTGCATTCCCTGGCGGCTTGAGGAAACAGGCGGCCGGATTCTGGCACAACCCAGCGGGGGAGGACCTGGGGGCAGTTCAGAGTCTCCTTTCCTAGGCAGGACTGGTTTCAGGAGCAGAGCTGCGGTGCAGAGGGAGAGGAGCTGAGCTGCGAGGTCTGTCCCACCCCATTCTGCCCCACGCACGGGCAGGCACCTTACTCCAAGAAGCAGGAGGGCTGGTCACGACCCTCGTCCACGGGAGGTCCTCGAGCACAGCACGTGGAGTGACACAGCCTCCCCTGCATCCCTCCCCACTGCTTGCTGCCTTGCGCCCAAGCCAGGCACCTAAAGCCAGGCAATTTGAATTACTCTCAGCTGCACTAGTGTCTGCTTTGCATTCTCCCTTAATCTCCTGGGCTGTCAATCTACTACCTTCACAGGCTCTAAATTCCCAGGAAAGCTAAACACATATATATTTGCACAGAGAGATATGTAGGCTTGCACTAAAAATGGAATATCTCTCGCAATACTGCACACAGCTTAGCAATATACTAGGTGTGAGTTACGATACTATAATTCAGGCTTTGTCAAACAGCACGGCTTAATTAGAATATATATATAATTGTAAAAACTAAAAAGCTGACGAGTACAATTGCACATTTGAGCTGCCTGCTGCAGAAAATAATGAGAAAGAATACATTAAGGCACCAAAAAAAAACCCTTCCACCTTCAAAGAGCAGTTAGCTCTGATTAAAAATATCCCCAGCCAAGCAAGGGAATTCAGAGAGAAGCCTTGAATCTGCGGCGCTGTCTCGGCCGTAGCTCTCGCCTCCCTGTTTTATTGCCTTGCCAGGGCAGCCGCAGGCCTGGCGGCAGCTCCCACCCCAGCTTGCAGAGCCACGGAACTGGGGATTCATGTTACACAAGCACCGTGTCCTGGCTTGGGTTCTTTGGATTGCTGCTTTAGGGAAAAACATGGAAAATGCATCCAGTTCACCTGCTTCTGTCCCCCACTGTAAATTCCCTGGTGTCCTGCCTGTTTCCGAGGCAGCTGAAGGTACAGAGCATGGGTAACAACCTTGGTACAGTGACCAGAGAGCACTGGAGCTTCACGCAGCTCCCTGGTTCATCCTACACAGAGAAGCAGTGTTGCAGCAAGGTCTCAGTGGCAGGTATATAACCCCTATACCTTCCTATCTGGACTGGAGCAGTGGCTCTGCTGCTGGCCTGAGCCTCCCCACGGCTCTGTGATTGCCAGTCACCCTTCTTGGCCAGGAGCAGAGGATGAGGCTGCTTCACCTCCGGCCAGCTCCCTGCCATCGGGTGCGCTCCAAACCCACAGGCCACAGAGTCTGCTATGGACTTGTTTTGTTCCCCGAGCCATTGGCAGAGCCCAGCTTTGTAGGAAGGTGCAAAAGCAGCCTGCCCAAGCCAACATCCCGGCCTTAGCATCCATTGCTCACCCAGAGAAAGGGCTGAGGTCAAGGAAGAGCTACAGTACATAAAAAAACCCACAGATTTTCAGTAGTCCTCACCTAACCAGGCTGGGTAGATGAACCCCTTGGGTGGGCAGCAAGGTGGAGACACCGTGGCACCTGGGAGCAGGGATTTGCCATGAGATGGAGCAGGGAATCAAACAGGGGCTGCTGGATACCAGCTCCCTGCTCTAACTGCCACCCCGTGTGCTTGCAAGGAAGGCGTGCACGCCGGGTACGCTGCTTGGATTTTAAGCATCTGGCTGTGCAATCCCAAGTTTGTTACTGCTTAATAACTTAATACAAGAGTAAGGGGAGGAGCGTTCGGTTCTCGGTCACAGCGAGCATGCAAGTTGTGTGTCTTTGGTGGGAGAACTTGGCTATTGATCCATAAAAGGTGTAATATCTCTATAACACTCTTTGCATGAAATAAAGACGTTGTCAGCTTGAATTAACTAGCAATCTATTATTAATCCTTGCCAACACCTGGGGAATTCCGTGTTTTAAATTGCCCTGGAAATTGATCTCTCTCGGTTTGCCTTAGGTAGCAGCAAGAAAGCCCTGTGAAATGCATTGTGCCAAATGCCTTAATTCATAGGTGAGGTTTTAGCGGGGAATTAAGAGTAACAACACCCTGGACAGTCAGGGCTCTGGAGCCCATGGATGCTGGGAACAGCCACATTCCTGAAAGCAAGTGGCACATGCCTGCTGCCCGGGGCAGCCTCCACACACAGTGAAAGAGCCCCCGTCCCCTTCTGATGGTGCATTCAGCAGCAAAGGAAAGTAAACCCTGTGCAGAAAGTAAACCCAGCCCAGGGCAGCTCGTTGCCGAACCACGGCATGCAGCACCGAACCGCAGTGTGCGGCACCGAACCCGGCGTGCAGCAGCTCAGCGCCTGAGCACCTGCTAATCACCAAGCACAGCAGAGGGAAGGCTCTCGGCATACAGATGTGAGCACTGCTGCTTCCACCCTTTTCCTCCTGACGGTTAATTTTGCACCTCCTGCAAGCAACGGAGGTAGCAGGGACCGCAACGCAGCGACGTCGCCTTTCCACAGGGCAGGAGCCACGTGCTGCTCCCTCCGGCCCCCGGCACGTCAGAGGCAGACAGCGGGTTCGCTTTCTGCTTTTTTTTTTTTCAAGCACAGTTTCAAGTGCAAAAGCAGAAAAGCAGAGAGACGCCAATTCCCACCAGTTGAATAGCTACAGAAGGAAAAGCAGCCTTGATGGGAAGGGTGCCCGTCAGGAACCTGCTCTGATGGAGCAGCTCTGTGTCCTGCAGCTTCGCTCGTGGTGCCAGGGTGCGAGAGCCCGTCCTGCCACGCACTGCTGCCCCTTCACGTGTGATAAGGCCCAGGAGGGAAGTACATTGGCCAGGAGAGCGCAGGGAGCAGAGGGAGGTTGGGCTGCCAAAGATCACTCTTTGTGCAGGGTTTCTAACCAAGAGGCTCAGCAGCACATCTTGCTTCGCGGATTTAACAAGGTGCCTGGCTCTACCTACAGCAGGTCAGTCATCTCACACCACCCGTTTCTCTCAGCTCACGCAGCAAAGCACTCAAATCCTTCCTCTCAAAGAGGGATCGAGCTGCCCTGCCCTGCCTGTCAGTCCCTCTCACATCTGCCACGTTTACATCTCCGTAGACAGGAGCCTGGGTGTGATACAGGAACACCTGAAACCAGAACCAAGGCGTTGCAGTACTTAGTGACCACTCTCTGTACGAGTTTTTCACTGAAACACTGATACCTCCTTTCTGCTGGACCTGTGCCTTTTCACTGCTATTGTCCTTGTCAGTACGGCTTTAAATTTATTCATGAAGCAAGCTGGAGCTCAGGTGGCAATAGCTAAATCCATTTAGCAGTAGGAATAAGAGGAAAGCCATTTTAATGTTCTCTTGCAGGGCTGCAGTACTTAGCAAACCCAAAGGATATTAATTACTCAGCATGCTCGGAGATGTAAAAGCATGAATTTATCAAGACAAATACGTTCAGAACTAGGGTAAGTCAACAGTAATTAACATGATGTAAAAAAAGTCGGGGAAGGGAGGATTAGACGGTGCTATCGCATTAGAACACCGAATAGTTCAGAGTCATCCCTGGGATATTCTAAAGCGATTGGAGTTGTTGTAAGGCACCTTCAACAATAAATTTGCCATCTATTGTCAGGTGTGTTCCTTGGCTCTGGGTATGTTCTTAGTTTACCAAGGTATCTGAAGTATTAAGTTGTGTGTTTGGCAGGCAGCTGAACATTTTCATATGAAATCTTTGATGTTAGAATCTACTTTCAAAGAAGAGGTGCGTGGGGTTGGTGGTTTTTCCCTGAATTTGCCTGTGCTGTTCCAGTATTTTCATGGTGTTTAGCAAACATATAATCGTGAGCACAGCCACAGATGAGTGGCAGCTCCAGATGAATTGGTAGCTCTGCTTGACAAATTTAAGTGTAGCGTGTGTTTTTATACCACATCCATTAGGGCAGACAAATGGAAAATCCGGAGATGACTGCTCTGCAATTTAACAGTCACAGCGCTCCGAGAACACGGGTGTCTTCGTCAGCAGTGATGATGGGTCAGGCTTCGGAAAAAGCACAAAACCCTCCAAAAACTAAAGCAAATGGAGCAAACAAGTCTAGCCATGATGTACTTAAGGGCAATTTACTTTGTGTGGAGCAAGTAAAACCAATGCTGATTCTTTATCTCCAGGTCATGGGGACAGCCTGGATGACTTTAACCTAGAAGATGCTCTGGATGATCTCACCACCAAGCGACGTAAGTCAAATTTATTTACTCTTTAAAAGAGGAGAAAGCCAATACTAATTAAGAGATGTAATTATTCTTTGGGATCATATGCAAGTGGAGAGGGGCCGAGGGTTACATGATACCTCATCCTCTCTACTGGGTGGACTCGGTCTTCACACTTGACAGCAACTGGAATTAGCAATATCCCTGTCAAAATTATTTGCTACCATTTTACTCCTTCATTTTGTGATTTCAGTCAACAGATTGCAGAGTCCTGGTTTTATTTTGACATCCTGATGGCACTGAATGCATCTTAGGGGCCTCTCGGCTGCTCACGTGCATCAATAACATCTAGTAACAAACAGTGCCAATTTTGCTGGAAGTTAACACAACCATCTCTCTCAGCTGGCCACGTATGGAGGTACTTATGGGATTTGTGCACCCCTTTTCCCAAGCCCCAGGGTCATGAGCATCCCCAGGGCCACGAGCATCCCCAGGGCCACGCTCTCTGGCAGCGTTACCAAGCGCTGCAACTCACCCTGGGGTCTCCCCTACCCATCCACCGTGCACTGAGGGAAGTCTGAGTAGGGAAAGCACCTTCCCTTGCAGGTGAAGGGTCTCTTGTGCTCCCAGATCCCCTCTGGAGAGGTGCTGAGCCTCCAGTCCCACTCCTTTCACTTGCTTGTTTTCCACTGTAACCTGCTGGTTCAAGGAGACCCACTTCCAGCAGGAATACCTTGTTTCTGACATCTCCTTTCAAAAACTGAGCTCAAAATTCATCTGCATCTGGTCATTTAACCAGCTTGAATTTCTGATTGTGGTCACAGAGACACTGCAGTGGATCGCACATCATGCTGGTTTTCTCCAGGATACATCAGTGTGTTTCTTAGTGCTTCGAAACAGCAGGCCAAGAGCTACAGGCGATGTGCTTCAGCACCCTGACACTGCCCCCAGTGCCCCCCGTGGTCACAGCAGAGCTGCCAGCCCTGTCTCCTCCAGTCACACATGTTTCCATGTGATGACAGGGCACAACCAGCCTTGCCCTCGTCCCAGGAGGGATGTCCAGCCACGCAAGGAGCTCTGCAAACAGTTTCCCTTAAGGGAAAGCAATAACAGTGGATTGAGGTCTCTTGCTTTACAGTCTCACAACGTAGAGACATTTGTGCTGCATTACATGGGGATTTACAGGGAATAAAACATCAAGTTTTTGACCTCAAACCTCTCATGACATGCTGGGGTTAAAGACATCCTTAACACAGGAAGATGATAGATCATGAGATGCTAGACCTGGTCACTGCTCTAGCCAATGCTGACCTAGGGCTCAATATTGCAAGTCCTCTGATGACAGTACACAGGGACGGTGGTTAGTGCTAACCACCACTTCCAAACCTAGGGAAACGGGAGCTTCCCCAGGCTGGATGGGATGGGGAAAGGCAGTGCTTTCCCCAGGACCCCTTTTGAATGATGCACCCATTGCCAGACTTAGTTATATCAAAGCAGAATAAAAGCAAACGAAGAATCTGGATACCAGTCACATCAAATCCTACCAATACCCTGGAAATGGAGCACTCCTGTATTTGGCAACACCAGTAGAAATTAATGAGTGGAGGAGCCACAGCTCTTGCTCATTATTTATTCATATACTTGGTAATGCCATCCACTATTAATAGACAGTGGCTTACAAAGGGGAAAATATAAATATCCAGTGGCAGATCGTAGCTGGCTTTAGCACAGAAACGATGAGGGGAGCTGGGGCCTGAGCATTAGGATGTCACCAAAATCCCTTCCACAAAGGGACTCGGTGGTGTGTCCCACAGCCTGGGAAATGATCACTCTCAAGGAAGGGACTAGGCGGGGACTAGCACCTAGGAGGGGACTAGTGAGGCCGGGCCCTGTGCTGCCTCCCCTGGGGGATTCCCAGCCCTGGCCTTGGAGGAATTTGCAGGCGCAGAGCAAGACAACGTTATTTTCCCAGCAGAAGCAAGTGTTTCCTGGTGCTACCCTGACTAACATTTTTCTCTCTTCTCTTTTATAGCAGCAACTCCCAAGGGGCCCCGGAAGCCAGCAGGCGGGTCAGGTGAGGTGTATTTATATTTATAATATAAATATGTGATAGACTTACTGCCTAGCATTTAGTGAAACGCCAGGTTTGCTTCCCACGTGGGTCCGAGTGGCACGGGCTGCCTTGCCACTGTGTGCACGAGGTGGGAGCTGCTGCCCGAGCTCAGGCTTTGGCATGGGAGCCTTTGCCTGCCTGTGTGAACACCCCAGATGTGCTGCAGAACTGGGGCTTAAATCCCCTTTCCTTTGCGCTTGCAGTGACCTGGAAGCCACCTCACAAGCAGCCACTGCTCTGCAGAGGGGCAACTTGAACTGCATTAGCCTCATCTGTCCACACACCTCTCCAAACACATCCAACCCATCTCCTCTTGCTCTTTCCAACAAAACTGTCACGTTGTAGGGAAACCTGCCTGTATATGTAGAGCTCCAATATTGGAGGGGCAAGGATTGGAGCTACAGAGCACGGCTTGGGAGCTTGCTGAGCACCTGCACTTGGTGTCCAGGGGAATAAGTGGGTGGATGGTGGAAGGGGAGGAAAAGTGTAGCAGCACTTGAGATTGCAGGGTTGAAGCTGAGGTGCTTCTGGTTTTCTGTGAGCAAAGATGTAGCTTCCTGAGCTTCTCTTTTCTTCTCTTTCCCAATTCCCTTCAGTATAAGAAAACTGGTACCAACGTGCATTTATGAAGAGCTTTGCACACTCCCTCCATAAGGCTTAAGTAAATGAAATATTGATATTTCTGTCCATCCTGAAGGCGAGTGGTATTAGAGCATTTATGGTCAAGCTGAATTTTGCACACTTTGCAGTATCCTAATGGAAGGGACACAAATCACAGCTCAGCTCTACAAAGGTTTTTATGTCTCACAGTGTGGCACCTACTCGCTTTCTTTACAGGAGAGAGCTCAGAGAGTCTTTCTGTTCTTTCTTTTTCTCCAAGATATCCCTCGCTTCCACTAAATGCACTGGTTTGGTGAAGTTTTCCTGTCTAGAAAAACAACATTTCCACAACACTGTGCCTGTCCCAGCTAGCTAGATGCACAGCATGTGCCCAACACTTCGAGGAAGCTTTTGCTGACATGAAAGTTTCCTTGCTGGCGTCTCTGTAGCTCAGTTCTGGCCAAACATACCTCCTTAAATATAGAGCAGTCACAAGGGCTGTGGGTTGCTCAACCCGGCAAAACCCAGGAACCTGAAATAAACTGCAGCAGGGGAGAGCTCAGAAGTGAGCTAGCTTGCTAAAACAGTAGGATCTCAGCATGAATTTAGCGGAGGGAAGCAGATCTGGCTGTCCGTGTCCCCGGGCAGCGCAGGGACACCGGGCGCGGGGTCGCTGGGGCTGCGGCGCTCGGCGCACGCAGGGACGTTTCACTCCCGCCTTCCCTCGCCGCAGACTTCAGCCTGTGGGACGCCGTCCTCACCACGACCACGCGACGGCCCAAGACGACGCGGGCGCCTCCCAAGCGCGACCCAGGTGAGCGCCGACCCCGCAGCCGCTCTGCCGTCGGGGGGCCACCAGCGAGCTCCCTCTGCCCCACGGCCGCGCGGGGGGACCAGCAAGCCCAGGGCGGCTCTGGCAGTGCCACCCGCGCGGCCCGGCACGGCACCGTGTCCCCGGCCTCCCACGGCGCCGCCTGCTCCGCACTGGCCTGACCGACGCGGCGGCTCCGCTCGATCCGTTGTGCCAGGCCGCTTCTGCGGGAGGAGCAATATTTATCCCAGTGACCGCCAAGCGGCACGAGCCCTGAGCGTCACCCTGGTGAAAGCGGGAAGGGTTTATGTCGGTGCCCCCCTATCTCATTCACTGACACTTTTCCCTGGCAAAGTTGAGCGCTTCCCGCTTGGAACAAGTTTGCTGGAGCTGGGGAGCTTCCCAACCTCAGGGCTGACTAACCAGTGGGTTGTTTTGCAGCAAAGGGTGCTATGGATTTGGACCTGGCCGATGCCCTCGACGACAGCAACGACAGGAAAGGCGCAGGGGAGAAGCCGAACATAAAGCCTGGTGAAGGTACAGAGCCCAGCGAGGAGCCCGGCTCCGAGCTATTAGACTGGCTTAACTGGGTGACGCAGTGGCACTTTTTGAGGGCGTGCAGATGATTCAGACATCTGTGGGAAAGCTCTAAGCGTGGAGCTGTTGGAAGGCGGCACCCATCTCCAACCAGGGAGCCAGCAGCACCGCCACGAGGCTTCGCGCGCGCCGCGTCCGGCTGCAAACCCTTGCTGGGCGCTCTGCAAACCTGCCTTTGTTTTATCTTGTTTTTTAAACAGCGTTTTCGGATGATGACCTGGCCAGCGTGATAGATGGTGGCTACAACCCCGACAGGAAGGGTAGGTGCTCAGTGCCCCTGGGCTCCGGGGAGGCGGGATGTTGGCACAGACCCATGAGACCCCCACTGAGTCGCTGCCCACCCTGTCATGGCAGAGAGGCTCAAAAATGCCGAAATATGACAGGAAACATCCCAGGTCCTGCGCGTGAGCACCCAGCTCTGTCACCCGAGGCCACAGTGAGCAAGGAGCGGGTCGGCCCCTTGCCCGCAGCTGCAGAAAGCCAGCGGTGCAGGGAGCAGACACCGAGGCTGCACCTCGTGAAGCAGACCTAATAAGCGAGGAAATAAAACAAGAAAACCATATTTGTTGGCTCAGCTGCAGGACGTTCGCCTGTTTTCACGCTGAAACAGAAGTCACCATGTCAGCTACGTGCCTGGAAACCAACAGTCCACCCCCTTTCCCGGCGGGACAGCGCGTGGGGCTCTCCATCAGCGCCCAGCTCCGGCAGGGCCAGGAGGACAAAGCATTCCTGGCGCCCACGCCAGCAGGTCGAGGTGCTCATCCTTAGCCCCTAGAAGCACCGCGGTCCCACTGCTGTGGGACCCACGGCCACGGTGCTCCCACGGCCACCTCGGTTGACAACGACCACCCCAGGGACCGACAGCGGCCCCCAGGCACAACAGTGCTTTGAACAGCTCCGGTGCTTTCCTGGTGTGACCACCCATGGTTGGGGACAACAGGGAGAAAACAACACGGATGTGCAAGACCGTGCGCTCACCAGGACCCACAGCATTAAATATTAAAAGCAGTCAAGTTAAAGTGACGAGCACCGCAAGCCCAATCAACGCTAATGAATCACTGTGCTGAGGACAAACCTCGCTGGAGACGTTAACGCAACGCTGACCTCCTTCCATAAATTCAGCATTTAAGTGACTTGCTAAGAGCTGCCACTTGCTGCAGGAACTACTTTTCCTCCTCAGCTCAGTTTCTCCAGGGAGAAACTCCTAGAGTGTTGGCAAAGGCCATCACAGACCCGCTACAAACCGGGAGAAGGGCTGTCCCCCCATTGCTCCGTGTTGACCTCCCAGTCCTGGCCACCTGTGCCCACACAGGCCTCTGTTAATCCCGTAATGCTGTTGTTGTTATTACTGCATCCCCATATCACTAGCGGTGGCCCTGACGCCCGCGTGTCTTGCAGGTGCCGGCGGCGGCAGCACAGAGGGTGACTACAACACAGGTAGGTGCCAGGGGTCCGGGCTGGCTCCGTGGGGCCCCTCGGGGCAGTGGGCGCGCAGACACCGAGCCGCCTGCGTCCCCTTCCCCTGCAGACGTGGCCAAGACCGGGACCATCGCCGGCATAGCCAGCGCCCTCGCCATGGCGCTCATCGGCGCCGTCTCCAGCTACATCTCCTACCAGCAGAAGAAGTTCTGCTTCAGCATCCAACGTAAGCAGCCTCATCCCTACCAGTCCCATGGGGTGCGAGCCCCGGGAAGGGAGGGAAGCTCCCCGGAATGCGCAGGATGGAGGCTGAGGTACCCCCGTGCAGCACTGCCCTTTGCCAAGGAGGAGAGCAGGGCAGCCCTTCCCAGCACAGTTACAGCAACCATTGCCCCCCAGCCCCCAAGCAGCCACTTCCATTTTCTAGCCTAAAGACCCCAATAAAGCTTTAAACTGCGCTGTAAACGCAAGCGCTCCTGGTGCGGGAGAGCCCTCTCTCGCGCACAGGAGCGAGCTCAGGGCTCAGGTTCCTCCAGGCATCAGGGCCTGCCACCCTCGTGCTGTTTTCCTGAGGCACCGTCAGGGCCCTGCAACCCCAGGAGCAAGGTGAGGAGGCAAGAACCAGACCTCCCAGGGGCAAAAAGAGAGGTAAAACCCAAGCATCTCATCAAAAGGGAGGAAAGGAAAACACGGGCATCTCAGCAAGAGGTAAAAACAAGGGGCAAAACCCAGACACATCAGTAAGAGGTAAAAACTCACCGGGTAGCAGAAAGGCGAGCGCAGCAGGAGCAGTGTGAGCCAAGCTGAGCCCATCTGATCTCCAGTTTGCCGGCTGCAAGTGGCTGCAGCTGCGGTGGGCAGCACAGGCAGGTGCTGGTCACTGTGGGCAGCTGCAGCTGGGCTTGCTCTCACCAGGAGCAGCCTTTCTCTAGGCCGCCCCATGGAAGGGCTCTGTTTAACCATACACCAACCATACCATACAGCCATAACCAGGAAACACGTATAGGAGAGACAGGGATCACGGTGACCGGTGCTGCCCGCGGAGCAGCTCCTGCGTGGCCTGGACGTGGTGCTGGGACCCCACATGTCTCCAGGGGCTGGGATCCCATCCTGCCACCATGTGGAGGTGCCATGGCAGGCAGTGGCAGCTGGAAAAAAAAAAAGGCACTTTAAAATTAAAACCCTTCAAAAGGTTCCTTTGCTCTGGGGGAAGGGGAGCTGGAAGCTTCTGCTGGAATGGTGTTATTTTCCCAGTTGTGCCTGAAACAAACAGGAGAATTTGGGTAAATTAGATCAGCAGGAAAAGTCAAATGAATGTGATAGAGTGAAACACCCTTGCATATATCCCCCCACTTAAATGATATTTTGGCAGGAGTAAATAATTAAAAAAAAAAGAGAGTGAGGGCTTTGATGAGGGGAAAGCTGAGAGACACAAAGCTCTAGAAAGGCGGCAGGAAATTAAAGTTAATTATAAAGGAGGATTAATTTAAGCCATCAGACATGCCATGCTGGGCTAATGTCAGGCCTTAGATGCATTGCAATGCATGACAGAAATCTAAGAGCCGTCAGCCGCTGCAAAAGTAGCTTTTTATTGAAAAACAGAAATTGCATTTAGTGTTATCCCAGCAAAACACACGTCTTGGGGGAGGCAGTGGTGCTGTTAATGCTGGAAGCACAGAGGGGCAGCCTGGGCTGCCGTTCCTTGGCCATCCTTCCACAGGGGCGACTGTGAGCTCTCTTCCCAGTTCTGACCCTTTGGGGACTGGTGCAATTCCCGGTTTCTCCGACGGCTGCAGAGGAAGCCGCTCACAGCGTGTCCTGGGGGCCCCGCCAGCTTGGGCAGCCCTGGGCTGGGCAGTGCCCTTCGGCCTCCTCCTCCTCCTCCTGCCTGGAAGGGCGAGTGGCTTCCTGCCCTAGTGCTTCCACTTGCACTTGTTGCAAGCACTGGGAACTCTGTGTTTTAATAACAGCTTTACCAGCCTTTGACACCCGCTGGGATCCTGCCTCATCAGCACAGCCCTGCTCTTCACTGCTTTTTACAGCTATGCGTAATCTAGCTTTTAATGAGAAGCAGCCCCTATAGTTAGCACCCTATATCGGTGCTTCGGCGCGGCCCCTCCGCGCAGCAGTCCCGTCCAGGCAGTGCCCCCATGCACAGAGCTCCGACAAGCGGAGGCTCCTTCACGCAGGAATTAGCCCCTGCCTCCCGCATGGAGCTTCCTTGGCCTTAGTGCAGGAGTTACCCCCACCTCATGCACAGAGCTTCCTTGGCCTTAGGAGCCCCCTTGGCCGCCTCGCGGGACGAAGCTGAAGCCCGCAAAGCAGCTTTTACACAACACAGGGCCATTCCTGCAGTTTTCCAGGCATCAAAGCCAACGGTCTTTAGTTCCTGCCCTCCTATCTCACTCTTTATTGTTACTTCCCAGAGGGACTTAACGCGGAGTATGTGAAAGGAGAGAACATGGAAGCGGTTGTGAGCGAAGAACCTCAAGGTGAGCGCTTTGCACCCCGTAACCTTTGTGCCTCGGGCCACAAAAGCAGCTTTACTGAAGGACTTCCCTGAAATTCACTCACGCTTTGCTGAGCTGCAGCGTCTCTTTGATGGAGACACCACTTCGGTTTGGCTGCAGCTCTCCATGAGTGTGTTTCCGCCACCGTGTTTTCCCCCTTGCTGTACACAAAGAAAATCTCTGCATTACGAGACCAAGGATCTAATTCTGCAGACAGTGGCAGTTAGTGTTTAGCTGTCACGTTTTCAGCCACCAGAATTATGTTATACAGGCCCCGGGCACCTACTGCGTGCAGTTTAGCTCCTTTGTATGCTATTGTATTCATGATCCCTTTTTTCTTTCCTAGTTAAATATTTAGCACTGGAAACGCAGTCAGCAGAACCACCCAAACAGGACGGCGCGAAGCTCTGAAGCATGACCTGGGGCTGGAAGAGAGTCAGACAGCAGCCAACGTGGAGATCTTACATGCTTGTAATTTAGCTTTTTATTTAATTTGAATCCAAAGCTATTTAACGTGCACTTAGGCTTGAATTGGCTTCTTAGTGCTATAGGCTCTAGGGTTGCAAGGGTAGTATGTGTTTATTTTTTGTAAAGACTTACATGTTTACATTGAAGTATTGTTGTGGGCTTGATCTCAAGTTGAATGCAGACCAAGGGAAGGGGCTTCAGTAGAGTCCGAGTGTCAGATAAGGGACGAGGTCCTTCCCAAGGACTTACTGGTGTGACCACAGTGAAGTGCCTGTAAATAGCAATCCAAAGCAAACCATGCAGAGCCCTTTGTAAATCACTTCTGTCTGACTTCGGCCGTCGGCGAGGGGCACACAACTTCCAATGGCAGTGATGAAAACTGCACGTTTCCTGAGCGTACATTGTGCTGCTTAGAGTAGCTACACCTAAAAATAAAGTGCCTATGGGAAGGTCCTCAGGTGGGGCCGCAGGCTGAGCCGGGTGACACCCTGCTCCTTGGTCCAGGGTGCTGCCAACCACACAGCACTGGGCTTCTAACCAAATAAAAGGACCTGATTTTCATCCCAAAACACTACTACAGGTAATAGCCATGAATGCAGTGCTCATTTTTGGCAAATACCATTTGAACATGCGGTGATGCTAGAGGTCAGAACGGAGTCGAAGTTACAAAGGGATAGAGTTTGCCTCTGTCATCAACAAGATACCTGCATTGTCATCAAAATGAAATCAAAATTGTGTTTTTATGCTTCCAAGGAGAGATTCACCTCTCATTCAGACCACAGCAAATTACAGATTTAACCCAAAAGGAAATAAAGGTCAGTTGAGACCTGTGACTGCCACATGCCAAGCCAAGCCCACCAGATACTGTCCCCCTACATCCTCCAAGCACCCACACAACTATCAAGAAGGGTCCCTGTCACCTTAGGCAGAAAAGGGGTGCAAAGCTTCGACCTTTGCTGCAGGATTTGTGCTTTTCACAGCATCCCTCCACATCTCTCTCTTATTGATGCTAAAATGTGAACACTGCTACTCACCCATACATTTTCCCCAAACAGTGAATACTTAAAAATGCTTTAAAGTGAGGGGAAATTCAATTTACTTAGTGTAAAAAATACTCTGTGTTTATATATAAACCTGAAATGTCTGCATTTTGTA
>JAVCKT010011995.1:2410-21219 GCA_032273925.1 Rhynchotus rufescens | reverse complement strand
AGAATCAAAAAGGGAGTGCTATTTTTAGTCATGAAGTAAGCTGTCTACCCTAGCATGATGTTTAGTAGTTATTAGGCTTCGCTTTTAATATATATTTTTTTCACATTCTTTACAGATGGAGATCTTATAACAATTTTTGATAGCTCGGATCTTTCCTTTGCAATTCAATGCAGTAGGATACTTAAGCTGACTTTATTTGGTAAGGTGATATCTTTATATATATATATATATATATATATATATATATATATATTCCTTTGTATAAAAATTCTAGTGGTGGTCCTCACTGGATGTTTTAAATAGCTTTTAACTTATGTCACCTCAGAATTTCAGATGAAATCCGTAAGTTAAAAATAGTGGCTTAATAGCCAAAAAGTTTTTCCTCTTGCTGTTAAAGAAATTAAAACTGTCATCGTTCCCTCGTGAATTGTTGTAGTGTTTGCTGCATACATTGCTCACTTAAGTTCACTTTCTAAAGGGACAAGTATCCACCAGAACTAATGTTTGTAGTATTCAGCATGTGGAAATGAATACACAGAGCATACATTTACTGCCACCCTTTTTCTCCAGTTCTGGTAGAGTATGTTACGTTGAGCTGAAATTATATTAAATGAATAGTAAGCTCTAGAATGAGTTTAGTCTATGTTGACTTAGTGTGTGTTAACGTAAATTCTTCAAAGAAGGTGATAAAGAGTAAAAAATAGTGTGTTCATTCCCCCTACTCTGCCACAGTCTTAAACTGAATCACAAATCATTAAATTAAATTTATTTATTTGCTCTTTTGCAGTTAATGGACAACCAAGACCCTTAGAATCCAATCAGGTGAAATATCTGCGTCGAGAACTGATAGAACTTCGCAATAAAGTCAATCGTTTGCTGGACTGCCTAGAGCCGCCCGCGGAGCCTGGGATTTCTGCTAACCTGCCTGAAAATGGTAGGCAGTCAGAATTGTTCCGTTTGCTCTGCAGAATTGTGTGCTGCTTAAAAGTGTAAAAAATGGAGACTTGAGTATTAATTGTGGGCTTTCCAGGTCTTGCCTGATAGTTGGAACTTTTTAGACTAAGAGGCAGAGCTTATGTTGTTTGGAGTAAAGCACCATGTTAACATAGAAATAAAACTTCCGAGTTTGATGAAAGCACTGTAACTAACACTTGACAGTCGGAATAAAGTGTTGACAGAGCTTGAGCAGAATTAATGAGGAGACCTTGGCCTCATTTGAGTGCTCTTATTGCTTACTTGGGGCTGCTCTGGTGTTTGTCTTGTTGCTAAGCAAGTTTGATTTACTAGGTTAGCAAAAAGCTAATTTAGCAAAACTATATTCGCTTTTTTTGCCAGGTTAGGAAACTGGGTCTACTCATTTTCTGATCAAACCAGCATCAGAGCTGTCTCAGGGTAAGCAGCACAAGGGTGCAGATAGGGATGGAAAGTACTATAGGGGAGGGCAAAATGGGAAAGGAAGTCGCATTGTTCCTGGTTTTGCGACAGTGAGCTCCTGGCTTATGGCTGTTGTACTCAAGGACTGTACCCCTAGATTTGTTCAAGTATCCTTAATTGCAGATTTTGAGGAAACTGGAAACAGAAAATAATGACTTACATCTAAGTCACGGACTACAGCGCTCCTGAGTAAAGAGGCCAAAGAAGAGCTTCGACTTTTCTTCTAGAGAGCAACACCTTTGTTTCACACGGAATGCTTTTGTTAACAAAACCAACCAAAATCCAAGCACTATTGCTACAGTATAGGCAGTTACTCATTCCATGGAATACCAGGGTTATGAACCCTTTGGAAGGAGGTTAGAATAATGATGATCTTGAGCTGGATGCAGAACTAGACAGTTTAAACTGTGTGTATTTGTCATTAAAGTGAGAACAAAGCACTGTTAGTAGGTCTCTGGGTGATGCAGTTTTATTTGTATAAGAACAGGGAGATGAACTGCACTTGCAGCCTTAGGCAGGAGGGAGGGAGGGAGTAAAGTAATGCCAGAACACAACTGACAATAATATAAACTGGGAGTTATGCTGTAAGCATTCTTAATTTTAAATTCTCTGGCAACAGTGCATACTGAAAGACTAGGGCAAAGCAATAGCTTTCTACCCTGGAACTTGAGACAAAGGGGGAGATTTGATACTTCATGGTGTCATTTATCTTTAAGTTACTACGTGCAATAAAACCGAAGCTTTGTGATGGATCATGAAGGTTGTATTTGGAGGTAGAGTATTTGTTATTATCCTAAGATGTGCATTTACAACAGTTAAAATACAGAGTTTTAAAAAAATCTGTTTAAAGTCGCTGCAATACAATATATACTTATACTTTCTCAGAGTTACTTATACTTTCTCAGAGTTAATAATGAACATCAAGAATGAATAACGGGACATTTTATTTTCTAGATGCTGTGGATGGTAGGGAAGAAAAACCTGCTGCTGCTGACTCTACTGTTAAGCCATCTACTCAAGTTATAGCAGCAAGCATGTCTGCATTTGATCCGCTAAAAAATCAGGATGAAATCAGCAAGAATGTCATGTCAGCATTTGGCTTGACTGATGATCAAGTATCGGGTAAGAACACATCCAAAGACAGGAGCATGAAACTTGTTTGTAATAGACGACTCAAGCATTTAAAAAATCTTCATTTGTACAAAGAATTTTTGTTTTGGATATATTCAGCCATGTTTCTTATTCACTATTCTTTTACAAAATTCTAAAGCTTGTTATACTGAAATGTTATAAATGGACTTACATGAAACAGTGAAATACTACTCTTAGTTTTAACTATGCTTGAAATAGAAAAAGGGTTAGGATTTTTCTAGATCCGTTACTAGAATAGTAGATGTCAAATGACATCCGTTACGGTAGTGGTATCTTCCAAGATATCAGCGTGTTAGTCGACTAGTATGAGCATTGACAGCCTTTGAATGTGAAGTGGTTTGGTCATGTTGGTTATTGCGATTATCTCAGATGTTATTTGGAGTAACAGGATATCTCTTCCAACTGTGAAGCATATTGGAATGTGGGTCTTAGACATGCTTGGGGTTTTTTTTGTTTATTTATTTGTTTTTTCTATGCATGTAAACCTTGCAGCCTCTATGACAGCAAGCTTTGTAAAGCTCTTACCCTGGGTGGTTGAGGTGGAGAAAGAGACACTAACAGGAACCGGAGATTGATTGCATGGTTATGTCCACATAAGCAACAAAAAAGAAACTGAATGGTAGTAATGGCCTGGTGCCCACACTACCTGTGTCATGCATGGGAAGACGTGACTAGCTCTCGTGTAGTCCTGGTGACTGAGTGGCCTATTAGCAGTTGCAGCAGGTTAAATGTGCTTCTGCTCTGTGTCCTCCTGGACTGTGCCCCTGTGTAAAATGAAGTGTGTAGTAAATGAGGGTGCCAGGCAGACTTGCTTCAGAATTGCAGCCTTGGCCTGAAATGAGCTCTGACTTAGTGGATGTTGGAGTAGCGTCCATATAAATATGCCAAATTCCCATCACTTGAGTAGAAAGTTAGGGAGGAGAGAGCATAAGCCCTGAGCTTTCAATGTAGAACTTTGAGTGTGTGTGTATTTAATTTTGTGTGTAAAATTTAATTTGCAGAAAGGCTAATACAAGTGTTGAAAATGTAGTTTGATGCCTTTGAAATCATAGGTAATACTTGCAAATATAAGAGACAGAAGGGTCTAGTTTTAAGCATCTTGGTTTCTAAGAATGTTCTTTATTTATTTGTAGTGCAATGTGCGTAATCACATAGGCATTTCAGAACTTCTAATCATCTTCCTCTGTGTGCTAATCAGTAGCTGGAATATTTTCAGGGGTATTAAAGCAATCATTTTGAGACAGAAGTCTACCATTCCCTGTCTGGGAGTGCAACTATAAAACATAAAAAGGTCTTTGGAAGTTTTCTGTTTGTTCATATGCTGTATGAATTGGTTAAAATACTAATTGCCTGGCCCCATGCAGGCCACAACAAACCACTGCTGCGTTAGGATGATTTTGCACAGTCTGTCTTCTCTGCTTCAGATGAGAAAGAACAGAGACGTACGTGTGCGCTCTGTCCAAATGTAGGAAGTCATCTTTAGTGCATGCCTGCCAAGTTAAAACAAAGCTGTACAAAGACCGTCTTATTACTGAGGATTTTATTCCCAAAATGGATCATCTATCTGAAAATGAGATCTGTCCCTTTGACCTAGGTGCAAGTGGGAAACTATTCCACAGAAGTTATTTCCAAAGGCGTGCTAGTGTAGAGTTGTAAATATACTTAGTTTCACTGTGGGCCTGACATTCTCAGATACACATCTGTGGAAGAATGGAAAAATTTCTTCTGTTAAAACCTCTGTAAGGAAATGCTCTTGCATGACACTCTCTATTCAGATTCCCCATTAATTTAAATCAATCCTTCTGCAGGACCACCCAGCGCCCCCGCCGAGGAGCGCTCGGGGACCCCGGACAGCATCGCGTCCTCCTCCTCCGCAGCCCACCCGCCCGGGGTGCAGCCGCAGCAGCCGCCCTACGCGGGGACGCAGCCGCAGGCTGCTCCGGTGGAAGGTGAGCAGCCTCCTTCTCCACTCTTTCAGATGGGAATGACACTAGCTCAGGTGGTAGTCATCTTGGTTAAGATCTCTAATTGCTACACTCTAAGTTCGTTCTGAAACTGCAAATGCTGCAAAAAGCAATTTCTTACATGTTTAGTATAAACAGCAGGTGGAGCTGTAGCCCTGTGGAAAAAGGTAGGTCACATATACTAAAAAGAAGCTTCATTGTAGTATTTTCTCTTTGTATCTATGTTCATTTTACTACGAAGGAGCTTGTGTTATACACTTCACTTTAAAGCTGTTTGAAAATCTTGGTTTGTAGTACAGAACTCCGCATGTTGGGTCATATTTAAGCAGTTGTTTTCACTTAATGAAATTTTATCCGTGATATTGGCTTGTCAGTATAAATTGTTAGTTACTAAACCACTTCTGTCTGGCAAAACAGGCATTATTATAACAACTTTACTTTCTAGTAAATAAAACAGTAAAAATAAATAGTAAAGTAGTAATAAACTCTAAATAGTAATAAACTTACTATTTATTATTTATTCTTCTGTGCTAGCCATCTTAAGCCTCATGACCAGGTAGTAACATAACCTTTATGTATGCATCATTGTTTTCTTTTGAGTACCTTAATAAGCTCTTTTTTTTTTTAAGTTTTCGACTCTGGTACTCAGATTTCTTGGTGTTATGCCCTTTCACATGTGATTTGACTTCTAAAAATAAACCCTTTTTTTTTAGATGTTTGTATCATTTTGACATTACTTTCTATTGTGGTTTATGAAAGCACTGAGCCTCCAGATGTGCACAGCTCTGGATAAAACTCCATCTTTGGAACAACTTGAATCTGTAATTTTACCTCCATATAAAGTACAATAAAAGGTTGTTCCTATATTCTAATGAAAAAAAAGTTAGCATCCTCTGCTGCTTCATATATAGATATAATGATGACATAAATGTAAGAGATATTGATGATAATAGTAACAGTATCCACAATCATTTGAAATATCCTGGAAAGGTCCTAAGGGTGCGAGTAACATTTTGCTGAGTGATGAATTTGAGCAGCTTGCTGTCAGGCATGTGTTTAAGCATGAATGCTGTCAGTAAAATTGGAGCATATCAAAACACTTGTTGTGCAGCTTTTGGCTTTTTTTGGAGTAGATTGATTGCATTTTCTAAACTCAAGTGAAGGCAAAAGTATTCAGTGCAAAAAAAAAGGTGCTGTACTAGCTAAGTCCCTTATTTTAAATTTTTTCCTGTGTATAAGAATGCAGTAGTGCTGATTATAAATGTTTTTGTCCACAGTTTATGCAGTTTTTGCTTCCACTGAGGTACTCTAGTGTTGTAATTGCTTTGCTGTGGAGAAAATCAAATGTTTCTTTCATAGTCCTTTACCTAGCCTTTCCAGCAGGTGTCAGTGTGGTATCTGGGCTAGCCTAGAGGTAGTTAGGCTAGCCTGAGGTGGGCAGTCTCCTGTTTTTTCTCCTAAAACTTCCTTCTGTAACTCAGTTTTAAACTCAATTTTATATATATATATATAAATTTTATATATATATATATATATAATATATATATAAAATATATATAAATATTTTCTCCATTCTTATTTTCAACTGTCAAGCTAAAAAGATTAAATACTTTCCAACCCTTGTGCTCAGCACTCTTTTCATGCCAAAGTTGCTGTATGGCAATTCAGAAAAAGGTATTATACCAGCCTAAAACATTCGGTATGTCTTGGTTTGAACGCAAAGTACTGCTGCTTTCAGTAGTGAATAAAGCAGAGAAAAAAGGAAATAGGGAGCTCCTCTAAAACAGCACACAGGGATATTGGCAGGCTTGGAGCAATACTGAGTTACTTCCGACTATGTGGACCTGTGGATGCAACTCAGAAGACAGAGCAGCTTTGCTCACAGGCTGCTGATGGCTGCAGAAGGAATGACAGTGCAGGGACACTTCACTGCTAAAGTTTCCCTGTCTGCTGCAGTGCAGCTAAACTTTTGTTTGGCAGGGAATGTTGTTCTTTGACTGTGCTCGTTAATAAAATGAAAAGCAGCAGCAGCATGAAGCCTAAACAGGGCGTGAGTTAAGTCTAAACATTTATTCTGCCTCTTCTTGCCAAGAAATTGGAAATAGTGAATTTAGGAAAAATTAGCATTGAATTGGAACACACAACCCCTGGCTTTGTTTTTCCTTCAGGGTGTATATGCCTGAGTCTTTTAAGAGAACTTGGCTTATAAGAAGGCAGATGTTAAGGAATGACTTGTCTGGTAAATGTGGTCAGAATAAATAATATACCACTTATAGTGGTATGTGCTTATAGTACTTTGCAGAAATAGTCTTAAAATGCTGATATAAACAGGCACTCCAAGGACATGTTTACCTTTCAGAGTTCTATGATTTACACTATATGTTCTCGAGCAGCTTTCCAGTTATTCAAAGAAAGATGCCTGCTCTGTTACCCACCAAAAAGTAGTGTTCATAAGTATAGCTTATGGCCTCTGAAAACATGAAATAATAGACATCACTTACCAAGTGAGAACTGTTTATTTTACTGGAGCTGAACATCACTCATACTTCAGCATGGCCTCGTTCAGAAAATAGAAGTGGAAGTTACACTTCAGTTGGTAGCAAAGAAGAATTTGAAAGGGTACTCAGATTATATGTATATTTTTTTTTAACATGTTGTGGGACCGATTGCTTCTGTCGCTTAAACTGTCAAGATGTTACCTGTCACCTTAGGGGTTCTGCCCTGGCTGTAGTTTTAGCTAACCAGGTTTTTTGCTCCCCAGGCCAGATGTACCAGCAGTACCAGCAGCCTGGTTACCCGGCTCAGCAGCCTCAGGCGCAGCCGCAGCAGCCGCAGCAGCAGCAGCAGTACGGCCTGCAGTACCCAGGTAAGCCACTGAGCCCTGCTCGTCCGCAGCACGAGGGCAGCTGAAGGTCTCTGATCCTGCTCGGAAGCGAGGGCAATTCCCAAACCGCCAGTTGAAGCGTAGCCGGTAGCTGTGTTTTAATGCAGAGTGGGAGTTCAGACACTGCAGGTCTGCTTCATTGTGAGTGTAGCAGGCGTCATTGCTGATCAGCAAAATGCAATACAGGTAGGCAAAATGGATCATAAGATAAGACTTGGGATTAACTTCTGTGTTCTCAGGGCTCTAGAAAACAATCGCCCATTCCAATTTAACTTTCTTAATACTGGATACATAAAGAGGGCCACTGTTCTTGTATCCACATTAATTTCCATGCACAATATTTGATGACATAAACACCAACTAGAGCTGTCATTTAATAAGCTGTTAGTATTTATAAATAATGTGATTTGAGAAAAAACTTCCAGTTACTCTTTTTTCGAAGTTGTAGCTGTTACTGGTAACTTACTTACGTAAAGGTGCTACTGAGCTTTTAACAGAAGTAGTGTGCTAAAGTCAAGTATGGTCAAGTACACTGAGTTAGCTTTTGCCTACACCTAAAATAAACAGACAGTTTTGAACTCAAGTTTACTTTAGAAGAAGCTGGAATGTAGTAACTAGTTTTCATAATCCAGCTCAGCACAGGCTTGAACATAGTGGATTCCATGGCAAAGCTCTCGTTGCTTAGTACTTGATTTATGAAATGGTACGAACCACTTCTCATTTTTTGGTTTGTGCAAGATTAAGATGACCAAAACCACTCCCCCTGTTACTACGAAGTGACTGAGAACATAGTCTATGTGGACGTGCACCTTCTACATGTAAAAGCAGGTTGATTTTGGGGTAGATGGGGGTGCTTGCAGAACTTATGAGCACATTCACATGTTTATCTTGGATAAAAATCCTAGAAAACTTGTGTCTCGGCCCCCTTTTGTGTGCTCTGTGGAGAGCCTACTCTTCATTGAGGTCTTTAAAGATTTCTGGAGTATTTTATTCCTGCAGGTTTCTCACTCCTTCATATATAAATTGAAGACAGTGACAGACTTTGTGAAGTCTACTTTCTGCAGAAATATCAGGACTGTTGGAAGTAGGAGAGCCTGCCTGGATTTTTTTAGACTTTAAAACTGGGTGGGGGAAAAAGAAAAAGAGACTTTTCCATCTGCTTTCTAGTCATACCCTTTTTATGAAGTTTGTTGCTGTGCACATTCTGGCTTCTTAAGCAACATTTTAAAGCAAGAATGGAACATCACCAAGTCTTGACTGGGATCCTCTGTTTCTCATAACCTATTTGATGATTAACCTAGTATCACTAACAGTCATCTTCCTGAACACTTTAGCAATAGCCTTTGAAAATAATTTTGGCTCATAAGACCATTTTCCTCTTTGTCCCTGTATTTACTTGCTTTTGACTGCATGTTCCCCAAGAGCAGAATCAATCCCCCTTTTCTCTGGCAGATCCCTTAGGCAAGAATGTGCTTATTTACTCAGGGTAGTGGAAATGGACCTTGCAAAAGTTGATCTCACAAGTAAATTTTGATTCCCAGTTTCAAGGTGAGTTCAAAATTTCAAAATACTCCAGCGCATCCTTCAATCCTTACCTTTCTGTCCAGGGCTGTGCACTTCTAGTAATTTCTGTGTGTCTGGTGTTTAATGCTGACAGGATTCCAGTCACTGGAGAGGTTTCATTGCAAGTAGCTGGAGGTGTGTTTCACGATGGATAAAAGTAGCTATTTCTTCATAAAAGGACGTGTTGTGATTTTAAAGCTTGCAGTAAGAGAAATTTCTTTTGGAAGCTGTTTTTTATACAGACAAGTCACATTTGGGACATGTTTAAATGGAAGGGATGCACTAATGTATATGACTTTGCACAACTTTTTTTAATATTGAATTCTATCTCGAAGGAACTCAGAATATCAATGATAGTGTGAGAAAAATACTAATTTATTAATACTAAGCCATGATAAGCTTGCTTTTAGTTTTTGATTTTTGCTTGAAAAGATACAAGGTTAAAAAAAAAAATGTGTCCTGAATTGCACTTCGGTTCGCTGGCCCGTGGAGGTTGTGCTTTCCACGCGTGGCGCGATGGTGGGGATACCTCATATCCCCTGTCTCCGCTGTGCTTCACGTCTGCTGTACTTCCCGCACGCCGCGACAAAGCCGGTTTTGCCCCGCGTTGCCGCCGCTGGCGATTTGCCGTCACGAGCGGGCGCCGGGCTCGCGTGGCGGGGAAGGAAGAGCTGCCCGGAAAACTCGCGGCCTTGCCCTGCCTCGTCCCCTGAGGTGCCTCTCTCTGCCTCTCCAGCAGGTTACAGCCAGCAGCCGCCCTCGCAGCAAGCGCAGCAGTTCCCGGCCTACAACGCGCCCGCCGCGGCGGCGGCGGCGGCGGCGGCGGCAGCGCAGGCGCCGGCGGCGTTCGCGGGGCAGGCGCCGCAGCAAGCGTACGCGGCGGGCAGCTACGCGCCGCAGCCGCAGCCCTACACCACGCAGGCCTCGCCGGCGGCGCCCTACAGCGGCGCGCCGGGTGCGCAGGCGGCGCCAGGCGCCTTCCAGCCGCGGCCCGGCTTCACGCCGCCGCCCGGCAGCACCATGACGCCGCCGCCGCCCAGCGGGCCCAACCCCTACGCCCGCAACCGGCCGCCCTTCGGCCAGGGCTACACCCAGCCCGGGCCCGGCTACCGGTGAGCGGCTGCCCCGCGGCCGGCCCTCCGCACCCCACTGACTCCAGGGTTTTTAACTGAGGCTCCGCAACCATGATGAGGCATCACGTCCTTTATAACTGTAGCTGGTACTTAAATTCTGCTGGCGGGGGGGGATGGGTGACCAAATGAATCATTTCTGCTTCAAATTGTATCTGCTTCCTAGTTTAATTTGGGGTTGGGTTGTTGTGTTTTCTCCCCTTGCCCCCCCGCTCCCTTTTTTTTTTGTTTTGGGAAACACTACCTAAGTGTCTGTGAAGTGATTGACATTCTAGCTCGCCTTGTTTGAAGGATATTGAAATCCTAGTTGGAAGTTTAGCCCACTTATCAGGCTTGTTTTTACTAACACCATGATGTACTAAATTAGAATCATTCTGGAGTTGAAAGTAGGTATGATGTATTATAAATTGTAATGCTCACATGGAAAGCTAATAAAAATCCTGAATATATGATTTGCCCGGTTTTGATTACAAAATTCAGGTAGTGCAGAACAAGAAAAACTACGGTAAGAAGGGGAGAAGCTGCATGGTAGGTGTACGGGTACCAGGACTCTAAGGAAAGTGCCTTCTTGGTCTGATCACCTACTTTGTTCAGGTAAGTGGGGAGGTCTTGTGAATGCGGCTTGCGTTTGTGCAGAGGGTGCAGCAGGCAGTCACGCAGTGCCAGCTGATACCAGTTGCCAAGTAAGTCTCTTACCAAAGAGTAAGAATTAGTGCATAAAATCTTAGGCTCTTTAACTGTCCAAGCTGAACAAGGCAAGGAGAAGAATCAGTTTTGACTTAAAAGGTTGAGCCCAATAGCTCTGCTGGAGAAAAAGAGAACTCCCAAAAAGGAACAACTGACCAGGAACTGCTTTGCCACCCAGGGAAGCTGGGACTGCGATTCCGGTGACTTGCTTAGAGCCAAGAAAAAACAGATCAAGAGCTGTAACAAATTCAATAGGCCATATAACAGGAAAGGGCAAACCGTTCTCCTAGTTAATATTTTCCATCTTATGGATTCTAGGAACATAAAAAACTAAGAGTAGGGAATAAAACAAAAAGAACTGGGGCAAGCTTCTTGAATTCTCATAAACGAAGAAATAAAAGGAGTGAAAGTATTTCTGAGTTTGAGCACCCTTAATATTGGCTCATCAGATGCAGATATAGCTAATAAGAAGTGACGTGTCCTTAGTGCTGTTCAGGAACTGGTCTGACCTAACACATCAGGTGTTCATCACCTGCCCCTTCCAAAAGAAACTGCTTCCTGGAACAGCAACTACCACAGCAACTATTTGTTTTGTTTTGCTTTGATGTACAACACTAAGAAAAGCATTTGGTTGATTAAAAAATATTTTATTAATAGTAGTACAGTGTACCTGCAATGTACTTTAAAGGCATTTTCTATAAATGATTATTTCTACTATATATATCTTAGTGTTCCTGTCCATAGTTTTTAATACATTAATAGTGTAATGAATAACACCTTTTTTTTTTTTTAAAAAAAACAAACCCTACGTCTCTTTATTTAGTTCATAAATGTTCAAGCAATACAACAAGTAGCTTTGGGAGAGATTTTTAATTAAAATTGAAAGCATTTTCAAACATTCATTTGACACTTTTTTCTCCTATGCCCCCAAACCACCAACCACGTACATTTTTTTGTGTCATGAAAACAAGTTGTGCTGTTATTATTAGCTTAGTTTTAAGTACAGGGGTTTCTTTCTTCTACATTTTCTAGAGCTTTCTATGCTTGCTCTCTATATATACACATACGTTTGGCATTTAAAGTTTTAAGGCTAAGCCTCTCAAAACAGTACCATTTAATGAAAAGCCATGGCAGTGGAGGAGATCGGTTGCATTTTTTCCATGTACACATATATACGTTCCTGCTTTAATTGCAGGAAATTGCAGGAAAACCAAAGCCCTGCCAAGCGGAGCAGGCAAAGTGTTTCTAGCTTCTTAGCAATAGGCTGCTCATGCTGTTCTGCCAGAGTTGAAGCTTGCATTTGAAAACAAACACAAATGCAATAACTTGATCGTTTAAAGGTGCTTGTACAATAGCTCTTGTAGCTATTGTTGCTATTTCTCTTGAGGAGAAAGCTCTTCATGTTACTGGTTGCAGGATATTAAATGATTAAGGGACTTGTATAATTTATGACTAAGGGCAGCTAGCTTACAGCGCTTTACATTATAACAGAAAACAGTAAATATTTAAAACTAACACACATTGCATTCCATGACCAACTTTGCCATAACTGTGCCTTAAACAATTATTACAACACTGTGATAAATAATATACACACCGTATCTTTTAAAACACCATATAAACCATACCTCAAGATAGGGAGCCAGCTTCCCTATACATTATCCTACATCGTGTCCTTAACCTGTTTGTTTTAACCTAAAAAACAAATTTGTAGAACTGGATAACTACAGCAAGCAGCCTATGCTATTACACAATTAACGCAGTATTGTCATTAGATTTGTATAAACCGTTACACGTTAGCAAAATTCTTTAAATGACAGGCATACCATAAACACCATCTTCACCTTTGCGCTCCCTTTGGGCAGTGGGAAGCAGGGGGGTAGAGAGGGATGTCTCTCTTTACCGCGGTCACGGCAGCTCTACCATTTGCCGGGTATTGATGTGCCGCACTCGTACCAGCGAACGTAGTTAATGTGAGTCTCACCGCCTATTTTTCCGAATTTGACGGGTTCTTGGCGAACTGCCCTGAAGAAGCCTAGAACAGAGAAGAGGAGAGTTTTGTTTGCATGAACCCTGAAGACAGGAGCTTCCTTCCACTGCTGTGCCTTGTGTGCAGTTCACTTCAAGGCTGAACTAGGCACTGAGTCATCTGCCGTAAATGGGTTTGCAGAAATGGGTAAGCTAAAAGTGTGCTATGATCATCACCATGAAGCAACTAGAATTTATCCACCAAATCCTAACATGAAAAAAAAAGAAGTACTTGGGATCACCACGACCCAGAGAAGGACAGAGCGTGGCCTACCTGGGTCCTTTTCTACACACTAGGGGGAAACCATCACTGGTAGCCTCCATTCCAATGCAGTCGGGATTAAATAATATGAGTGCAGTAACCTTCAAACAAAACTTCATAGTTGGGGGTAGGCCGAACAATCCCCCCATCCTCACATTAAAGATCTTACTCCCTGTTTAGAGGTAAGAACCTGTTGTTCTATAGGACAGTGCTGCCATTTCAAGCAACGTTTGAAGAGAGCAGGTGTCCAATCTGATACTGGTGCATTTCAGGTGAGGTACATGCATCGTTTATCCTAATTTGAACACACCTTAGCCACTTGCTACAGCTAGAGAGAAACTAAAGTAGCAATGAACACTGGGTCCCTTCCTTTTCCTGTTCAGGCCATTTACTAGAAATACATTTTTTTTTTAAAATGTACATGTTGAGATTACAGTTGTTCATGAATAGTCAGTTAAACCCACTTGGCAAAAACAAATTTCTTTTGCAGCCTTTATAAGCTTACAGGATAAACTTTTTTTTTTTTTTAGATAAAAGCTTTTTTAGCTGTCTGCTGCTGTGGCCATGCCACAGTGGATTTGGACAATCCCCTCTACAAACAAGGTACCTTTACAAATGGGCAACATCAACTAGCAAAGGGAAAGCAAAGCCTTATAGGGAAAAAAAAATCACATCGTGACCACTGGGCAGTGCATTAACTTACTTCTTACTTTGCATTCTGAAAAATTGGTAAAAGATTTAGGCACTTCAGTATCTTACACTGTTTTCACACAAACTCCCATCACACATTTCTTCTGTTTTATAAAAGAGAAAGGGTGGTTACTACCTAACTGAATCATAACTTCCTCTTCACGTATTCTCGCTCATCTTCAAAACCATCTTGGCTCTGCCTGGAAGCTCAATATCCATTGCTGGGCCTGGCAAAGCACCCTGAATTCACTAGCAAGAAACTAACTGGGCAAGCAAAGGAATTGCATGGTCCACCACAGAGACAAGAGTTACCATCTTTGGCTGGTAGATCGTCTTGCTGCCCTGTCCTTCCATCCAAGAAAGAGTCTACAAATTGACAGTGATCTTCTCCGTGGCCCCTCTGGTCTCCGATATTATAAAATTTTCCTGAAAGCAAAGAAATGGCAAAGCTGAAATTCCATATGAAACTAAGATCCCTTTCGTTTCAGATCCATAGCTGTGATTCAAGCATTATGGACATAGCCCAAGCACAGTGCCCACAGAAGTGGACAACTGCTCGTACCTTCTGATGGCCAAAAAGTAATGTCTTAGTGTTTTTTTTTTTTTTCCTCATATTTCAAACATAAAGTGAAATCCTGTTCTGACTAGAACCTCATTCTGACTGTAACAGAAAGGAGTAAGATTTGCTACTGATTTTACTGAAATGCCTTTGATCCCCAGGTCTGATCCCCTGTCAGGAAGTCCTGAGTGGCTTTGAAGTGGGGTCTATACACCGTCTCATAGTATGGCCAGGGCCTGCTTTATACAGCACCATCTTTTCACAACATGGGCAAGTGATATCCTTTAGCTAATAAATACCCCACCAAGGTGGAGTAGCTGCCTGTCCAGAGATTAACATGGAATAGAATCATAGAATTCTTATGGTTTGAAAAGACCTTCAAGATCGTTAAGTAAGTCCCACCATAAACCCATCCCCACTATGCCTGCTAAACTGTGTCCCTAAGTGCCTCCTCTACACGTTTCTTGAACACAGGGACTATGATTCCACCACTTCCCTGGGCAGCCTGTTCCAAGGCTTCGCCAGTCTTTCCAGGCATAAATTATTCCTGATGTCCAACCTAAACCTCTCCTGAGGCAACTTGAGGCTATTTTTGTGATCTCCTCTTGTTCCATCAGCAGTTATTCTGGAGACTGACCCTCACCTCACTGCAGCCTCCTTTTAGGTAGTTGTAGAGAGCGCTAAGGTCTCCCCTGAGGCTCCTCTTTTCCACACTAAACAACCCCAGCTCCCTCAGCTGCTCCTCATGAGGTCTGTGCTCCAGCTCCACTATGTCCATGTTTATTTACAGAATTGCTAACAGGACACTTGACTGCAGGAAGGGTCCTTGCAGGAAGGAAGGGTCTCCAGTGCCACACACAGCAAGTGCTGACACTGCAGACTGTCCTTACTCAGTTAATAACAGCTTTAAGTGAGACAAGTTCGACAGAGATTTTTACTGATTTATTCACAAGATCTTAGTATAATTCAGTTGAGGAGATGGAGGAAAGCACTCAGTCTGTTTTTACTTGGCCTTGGCAGGAAACATGTTCAGATAAGCCTACAGCTTTTTCTGAACACCCTTTGCAGCACCTGGCCTTGATCTGTTCAAATTCTGGTTATTTGCAGACAATCTAACCAGAGATTTAGAGGTAAATCCCTCTCCCTCTAGAATGAGAGACAAAAAAATCTTTGCAAAACAAAGTCAGTCTCGCAGACCTTTTGCTGTTTCTAGATGTGAAGTTGAAAGAAATGATGATAACTTTTAAGCTCAGTCTTGGGTCCTTAGGTATAAACAAAGCAGAAAATCCAGTTGGATTTTGGAGCTCTGGTAGCCTTGAATCTATTCCAGTCTGACCATCCGAGAGACAATGAGGTGGCTTTTAGTGCTGCTCTCTGAAGTTCTACTGATAATGTAGCAGCCCACCAAAAATTCTTCTTTTTCCTATTTTTTTTCTGATCTGTTCTATACTTTGCCAAAATTTGTCACTGCTAGCCGATGGTCTCAGAGCAGAATTGCATGCACATGCTTCAGAAAATTATTTATTACTGTGTTGTTTTGGCTGTAGATGTATTTTTTCCAAAGAAGAAGAACTGATCAGGAGGAGTTTCTCTTGGTAAATTTTTTGGTCTGAAATTAAGCACATTCAAGCTGCCCAAAACTGCATGCCTTTTTTTTCTTTTTTTTTTTTTTCCTTTTTTTTTTTTTCCATGACTGTTGAAGGTCACATATAATTTTTTTCCTCCCTGCAATAAATACTTTCTTTTGGTGGCCTGATCTGGAGCTCTTGAGGACTGTTAAATGAGGTCAGCAGGAGATGTTGGTTTATAGAACAGTACTGGCATGTGGAATGTCTATCAGGTTTTCTTCACTAGAAGCAGAATAAAAAAGGCATTTATATGACTAAGAAAAGAGCAGGAACTTTCAGATATCCATGCACTCTTCTGGACCATGATGTAAAATATGCCTAACTTAAGCACTCCCTACACATAGATTAGAAGTGTCCTCAGGGAATATCTACTAAATTCCTACTGTTCAATTACCTCCATAATAAGGAACATACTTCAAAAACCTTTTAGGTAACGAATGACTAGATTCACCTTTTCCTTCTGTGAGTAGTAATTCTAGCATAAATGTAATACTTCATTTTTGCAATGAGGGAACATTCAAGAATATTCTCTCATTATGGATGGTCTTAAGCAAATGGGACGCAGTTTTGCACACTATGAGTTCTGCAAAAACAGCAATGTAAATACATGCTGAAAAAACAGACTGATACTTCCACTGGCCTCTGTGGTGCAACAAGAAATCAGAACAAGAGCTGGCCTAAATTGGAAACCTCCCCGTTCTACTGGAGAGGTCCGTGTCATGTCAGCCTCACTTAGCAAAGAGTGGTGAAAAACATTGAAGGGTTTACATTTACATAAACATCTAATATCCTTCTAATATTGTGACAAGTGGCCTGCAGTGGTTTCAGCAGTTCGAGCGCAAGAAGCAGGCTCAGCAAGCGAAGGGAATGCAATGTGGCTACCATCATCTTTCCTCAGCCAAGTTAAATCTCCAGTCTTCCAGCAAGAACAAAAACAATCTAATAAAAATAGGAAAATGGGCTGCTGATATGTGAAACTCTCACTCTGAGACCAAAGTAGCTTTCAGTGTGGTGTTAATACGCTTGATTTAGGGCTGAAGTCTAGTCCTGCTAGATTAGCACAGCTATTTCCTCTACTGGTTTGGTGATACGCTCTACCTCGTTGCCAGTTCTTGTCACTTGATCGCCGTGGGGCAGTGCGGCATGGGGTGAATGAATGATACCTCTGTTCAGAACGGCCTCTCCTATTCACACATGTGCCAGGAGCCTGTTGACGAGGCGGGACTGCGCTCGCTGTTAACGCCAGGGCTTCCCTCGTTGCCTGCTCACGGGGGAGCGCTGGCCGGGGCAAGGCCAGGCAGCTCCTGATTACATTGGCACGGGCTGCCCGCCGCGCTCCGCTCCTTCTGCTTTCCAAAAAGTGCTTTCTCCCACACACGGAGACTGATGAGCCCTGCTCCCGGGAGGGCCCAAGCACTACGGGTGGGTAAAACCTGCTCATTAGAGGAGAGGCTATATATTATTTGCTCTATATTAAAGTAAGCTCTACAATAATGAACTAAGCAGAAGTGTAGCAAATGGGGTGGGAATGAGTGAGCTCTAATCGTGGGCTAAAATTAGGCCCTAATCCTGGATTAGTAACTATCCCAGACCACTTTCTGAATTCAAGATTGGCACCTTCACAATATAAACTATTCCCTGGCAGAGATCTGGTCTTTGTGAGCATTCTGTATGATCCCCTGGTTACTAATAGGCGCTGTAAAACAGATGATGACTGTGGAGAAGTAACTCGTGAATCTTGGAAAATCTGGTCTCAGCGACATTCAGATTACTAAGGACAGGCAGGTTAATCTTTCTATGGAATAGATTATACATCCCTGATCACGTTTCAACAGAGCCAGTTTTGTTAAATTTGTGAGTTCTGGACCCGTATCTTGAGGGGTGTACAACTTGGACAACTTGAATGCCACTTACCTGTGAGTGAGTCGCTGAGGTAGATCTTATATCTCAATGAATTACACAGCTGCACACCTACAAACTTCTTATACCAAGTCCTCTTTACGTATTGCTTCCCTTTGCATTCTGAATAGGTGTCAGAATTGAATGGGATTTCAGTCCAGATGGCATCCTTTCCCACTGCAGGAGGGGAAGAGAGGCATAAGGACTCCATATGCCAATATGGAGTGATGTATGACAAATATACTAAAATAAACAGAATTAAAACCCTGATGGTGCAGATAATATGCCTTGGGGTATATTCCCACCAAAGACATTAAGAATCTTAAAAAGTGGCCTAAAGCAGAGCTGAATCAAGCCTTCAGAAGCAGACAAGTTTTGGAAAGCACCCTGGCAGATAAATAGCAGCCTCTGAAATGTGCCCTGTTAACTCATTTGCAAAGGTGCAAAGCAGCTTGTTCATTTTACGATGCTTTCTTTTCATTTAATGACCAGGCTGAGACACCGCAAGGGTTGTCCTCATCTGTGTACCTTGGTTTGAAGCCACTTGAGCACCACCTCACGTTGACTGTGTTGCATTCAGGTAAACATTTAGCCTGGCAAGAATTCCTTATGATATAGATGGAAGGAGTGAAATCATGAGTGAACGCTGCTCTGTCCCATAGCTCATTTAACTGGCACAGTACAGCAACACCCCTCAAAGATCTATGCTATCTCACTTCCTAAAAAACTCCAAATCATAACAGTTGGCATAAAAAGCTTACTTGAAATGGGCTCGCTCACTCTTGGGTCCGCTGCGGAAAGAAAACAAACATTCAATCAGATAATGCAAATTAAACTTTCCTGATATGTCTGTGGAAAAGCATTACAGTGCTTTTCCTAGTATGTTTTTCTGTAGTTGACATTAAAAAAAATTTGGAAGTAAAATTCAC
>JAVCKT010011992.1:11112-21212 GCA_032273925.1 Rhynchotus rufescens | reverse complement strand
AAAGAAGCAGGAGATCTGATCAGGTATTTAGTACCTTAAATGTTCTCCCAGTGCTTGACTATTAATCTGGCTGCCATTATCATATTTCAAATGTTTAAAGATCTATATAAAGAAGACACTTAAAAAAAAAAAAAAAGAAAAATACAAAATATCTCTACAGCTGGCTGAATTTCTGTGAGGATATGAAAGTTCATTCAAAGTTTGCGTAGGTGTATCTGAAGGCAGAATTTATTCTGAAGTTATAATCAATGGTTTGTCTGGGGGCTGGAAAGAAAGGGAAGAAAAATCTGACAGTGTTTGATCATTTGGAAAAAATATGAATCAGACCAAATATTTTCTTCTGCTTAAAATGTATTCTAAATAATATCAAAATGGTGAATGAAGAATGTGGCATGGAATAAAAGGTGAAAATGTCTAAAAGAATCAGAAAAGATATTTGGCAATTTCTAAACTTTTGTTATTAAAATGGTCCTTTTCATGAGTACTTTCAACTTTAACAACCTGCACACACTATCCAAATGTTCTGATGAAAATGTCTGAATCACAAAGGCCTCAGAAAGTTCTTAAAAGCTCCTCCACACCGTCTTTGAGTCACCTATATCACTCAAGTAGGTTCAAATCAAACAACCAAAACAGTTGCTAACAGTATTCCCCTCTATGATCCATTCTATAGTGTATATAACGGATTATCTTCTCTGAGTGTCTTACAAAGAGGTAGTTTTGCAAGAGTGAGGATAGGATAATGTTTCTGTGATACGAGACCTGATTTTTAATTTTTCTGTCTGCACACTATCATTTCTCAACTACATCAAGACATGACATTTCAAAAGCATGTATTAGACATTAAAAGACATCAAAGCTTATTTGAAATTGGGCGAGTAAAAATGTTAATTCAATTACAACATATTTTGGCACTCCTCTTCTTACAGATGTCTGTTTTAAGTTAAGCATTGGGCATTTTCCAATACAAATTTGTAGCAGTTGCTTTGATGGAGATTGAATGATGCAAGTGTTCCGATGATTACCAGATGTTTTATTGATAGCTAGGTAGGTACTATAGGCAAATAGCAAAAAGACCACACAAATAAGATTTAACAAAAAGACAGACAAGCAGAGGTATAGCAGAAGATATCTGTTTGCAGCACATCAACTATAATGAATAAAATATAGCTATCTGGAAAAACAATAGCTCTGTGCCTTAAACTTCTGCCAGTACCTGTTCAAAGAGGCATTAATAAAGGAGTTTTACAACATAAATATAACAGCTAAATATTTATATACAGCTGTTAAAAGCATCTTTCTCCCCACACACCAGCCCACTCGATTGGTGCATGTTGGAGACCACCAGCCACAGATTCCTTCTCCACAGTAAGTTTCCCTCTGCAGTCAGGAGGCTGTCTGTCCAGATGGATTATTTCCAGTGTCTGGGAAGGATTAGAAGAGAAGAAGCTCTTCTGCACTTTCCTTCTCCCACACCAACTAGTCTCTAGTCTCTAGTCTCCCACTAGTCTCCCACTAGTCTCAGTTTAACTGTTGACGTGTCATATTTTTAGATCTGTATGGTTTGATATCACCTTTTAATTTTGCTAAGGTTCAGAATCTTAGTTTAGCTAAATTCCCTCGAAAAACTTCCTTACAAATAGTTTATTTATGTCTTATTTTCTATGCCTTTCCCAGATTACCCATCTATTTCTTTTACAATTTTTAAAATCTTCCCAAAGTGACCAGATTCTTCCTCTGGATCACCGGTGTTCACGTAAGACATTAGTAGTACTCAAATATATTAGCTAAGACATGAGTCTCATCATGGTGGGCAGCAAACAGACACAGAATTGATTATCTCCGTATTCAAGTTACCTTTTATTAAATCTGATTCTCTTGACTTTCTTTACCAGCCTGCCTCCAAAGTATTTAATGACAAATGTAAAATCTCAATGTAAATCATTTGGAAAGATCTGAAATCACAATCAAGTAGTAGTAAAAAACTGAAAAAGTGCATTTGACCTTTTGTCACTAATCCATCACACACAAAAATCCTGACAAGAAAATAGAGCAGATCTTTTTCCCTGATGCATACAAAAAGATTTTTAGACACAAAAAGACATTGTTAACTAGTAGTCAACTTTTTTTTTTCCCCCCTCCAAATGCTATCAGTAGAATAGCAGCAGACAGGGTCATCAAAACATAGCTTACAAAGTTAAGGTGGGCAAGCCAATCTGAGAGTGCTACATTTCCTAACATTCTTAGAGGTTAAATGAGCATCACGTACAAGCACATAGATTAGGTAAGATTTTACCAGACCCCTGTAAGTATTTCTAATCTTTGATCAGTTCAGCCAATGCAAGGCAGCAATTGTACAATTATTTTGTGCATCAAAATATCATACAAGAGATGAGAACTGATTTCTCTCTACAGTTCTGCCAAAAAACATAAATTCAGTGGTCACAGAGGTTAGTGAACCACTGCAAAGCAGAGGATTCACAGATAAATGACTAAGCATGAGGATATCTTGTCCAAGTCTAGTCTTGTATCTGCAGTGACATTCTCAAATCACTATGGATATTTGAAGTTACAGTGGACATCTCAGCCTTTTGCACTGCAAAGCTCACTGGAATATTTTCTTGTGACACAAAGAGTATATAAAGAAATAAGGAGGAAGAAGTTTAGTTAGGAATTCTTTTCCATTATCTTGAATGCACACAGCTTGCTATTTCAAGAATAGAAAGCTTAAGTACTAATGGTAGAATCAAAAGAAGCAGTTCAACAAAGTATTGCATCCTTTACCATTTGAGGATTTTAAGCCTCAGGCTTTGAAAAGGATTAACTACAGCTCGCAGTATCAGGACATATCTGCGAGACATACCTATTAAACAATTCTATATGGAATACAGCTACTCTATTATGGAACAGCCATATGCATAGATCACATAGAGAAAGGAAAGCTTCAATCTGTAAAGCAAAACCAGAGTTTATGCTATCTTCTGCAGTAGCCTCTGATGATTTATCAGAATGAATGGAAAAAAAATCATTCTTTCTCCAAAAGTAGGATACTTCTGGCTAATATACTTTTACAAAAAACAAAATTCCACAGGGAGGAGCATTTATATGGTATTTGAGTGGAAATCTTGCCAGAAAATGCTTTATTGTGGTATTTTAGTTGAAGGCTAGTAAGTGGTTACTGTGGCATACTTGCACAGCATAACACAGTTATCCTTTTTAAGAAAGAAATAAAAGATGTAGCTGTAATTGTGTCAAATACAGTCAAGAGTGTAAAACCAGTCTCTTTATGAGAGAGACATTTATTTTCCATGCACACTCCTTTTTTAATACTTGTTTGATTCTCTTTCATGACTTTTTATCATTTCCAGTGGAAAAGTCAACTGGAAAACTGGATGAGAAGGACACTGCATTTAGCCCTATTCACTGGGATTAGTCTTCTTTTCATTTTTTTTTTTTTTAATTTGCTTTTTTGTTAATGCAAAGCACACTCATCACTTTAAGGCTTTTTTTCCTCCCCCATCCAGACTTTTCTTTTAAGGATTTCATCAGTTTTCTTGCTCCTTTGTAATGAAAGTTACTCACAGCTTTAAATGCTAGAAAACAAACTTAAATCTGTCTTGAAATCAGAAATAGTCACAGCCTTTGTTGCTACAGATGGACAACAGCACAGGTGTGTAGAGCCTTTAATGCCAATTTGGCCTTCTAGCATGCCAATACGATCCCTGTTCTTAATGTCTTTGTGATATTTCTCCACTAGAATTGCACAGGTTCACAGAGATTTTCCTCTCACCCATCAGCCACAACTTTAAGTTATTTTTTAGGTCTATATATAGAGAGTGGTGCACTTCTGGAGTCTCCCTACAGTTAGTTTGGTGACCAGTTTTCATACAATGAAAGTAGAAGCTTTAGTTGCTCAAATGATCAAATTATTATGTTGGATGGTACAGTAGGGAGTAATTGTCTGTCCTGACTTTGGACTAGAAATTCACAGTGAAAACAAATTTGTGTCACGCCTACATTTGAAGAACATAGTTAGGCCTTTGGAGTTTTCAGTGTGATATGGTTTTTTTATAGTTAAATTAAGTAGAAAATGATTATTTCAAAGAAGGTTTTCCAAAGTCTACCAAATATCACTCCTGTATTGATATTAGACATCTTGAGAGCCGGCATTTGGCTTGTAAATTGAGAGGCGTTTTACTTACAAGATAAATCCTCACAACTTGTAGAGTATATCTTAAGCTTTACTCGAATTACCTAATCTAATCTATCATCACCTAATTCTAATGCTAAGTCTACAATTTAGAGGACATTTTTCCATGGCAAAAAGAAGACCTGCTTTATTGTAATCACTTTTTTGGGTATGCCAGTTAATAGACATCAGGCAAAACATTAGAAGAGCTCAAGTTTAATATAGTATTAAAATTTCATAAATATTGTAATAAATAACATAATGTGCATTAATGTGCATTTAATATGCATGCTAAATGTTAGCTTGCATAATTTTGAACTATTTTATGAAGCAGAATTTTCATATTTTGAATAACTGACTTTCTTAGCTATACCAATTATTAAATTTCTGAATACAGTCACATCACCAGATTTGCAATTTAAATTTCATTATCACTATTAAGATTTACATTATGTAATAGTCTTTCTGAACCCTTGATTTTTCACACTGTTTTATTTTCCAGACTTAGCACTTAATATCTTTAGAACCAAAGTCATAATGAAAAAAAATACAAAAGAGAATTTTTTATCTACTTCTTATGTCAAAAAATATTATCAATAGCAAATCAACTTTTCTAAATATTTGGAAAAAAGGAAGTATGAAACACTTAAACATAAATATTTTAAAAATCCTACTCTGGTAAATGCTTATAACTGGAGTCACTTCCAAGATGGTACTTTATCAGGAAGCACAGATATTTTGTTAGGATACTGAAACAGGACACAGACAATGTGGTCTTGTGGCTGGATTCTTCAAAGGATTTAGATGTCTAACTTCCAGAACAGACAGAATTGTGCAAACTCTACTTCATCATGACAGTATGCAAATTTCCTATGTGCCACCTTGGTAGATTTAGAGTTTTGGAAGTATTTCAAGTTCTGCTTCTGGACATACTGGGCTCTAGTCCAACCAGATTAGGACCAGGCTCTAGTCCAACCCCTCTGCTCCAGCAGGGACACCTAGACCATGTGGAGCAGGGTCACATCCAGGCAGGTCTGGAAGATCTGCAGAGAAGGAGACTCCACAACCTCCCTGGGCAGCCTGTTCCAGGGCTCCATCACCCTCATAGGGAAGAAGTTCTTCCTCATATGGAGATGGAAAGATTCAGCCAAATTGCCAGGCCCATCAACTGATACACTCATTCAGAAATAGTTCAGTGTCTACATCAACTTGCAAAAAGAGTGAGCATGTCAAGCTCAAACCTCAGGACAGTGACAGATTAGAGATGACACCTCCGTCTGATGCTACACAATCTGTCAGTAAAGAGAGGAATCTCAGATGAAGGACATCCCTGAGACTAGATTCCCATTTCCTGACTAAATGCTCTAATCAAAACGTTGCCTGTTTAAGAGCACTAGTCAAAAGATAGTTCAATAATAACAGGGTTTGGCTTTTTCTTATGGTTGTCTTAAAATCACTTTGTTATTGAAAATTTTTAATTTTACATAAATAATTGAATATTGAGTTAGAAATAAGAGGATGACACTGGCTATAACTTAACACTGAGTAACTTAGTGGTAAGAAAATGCACCAAGGACAATTGTGGAGTCCTTTACATTCTCTATGCTCACCAACTGCCTCATTCTAGATCTAGTGTCTATGATAGCTCTTGCTGTTGTTGCAGCCAAGTTAACAATTTTGTCTCTAGCTTACTTGTTTTTGTTATTTTACAGTCTTCTGCATTTTACTACTGTCCTTGCATCATTCAGCTATCAGTTTTTCCCTGGAGAAACAAAGACTGAGATGGGCACTTAAATAATTCTTGTCCTGTTCTTAATGATAGCTGAGAAATAACTTGACCATCTTAAAAATACAAGTTCCTTCTATAGTCCCTCAAAACAACAGAACTAATAGTTTCCAGGAAACTTTGGATGGATCATCAAGACACAGACATAATCTTTCTCACGTCAAGCAACATAGATACATTAGAGGTGAAGTCAGGCTTTTGTCTCAAGGTGAAGCCGGAGGCCTACAAGAAAGGAATTTTGGTAGGAGACAAGTAAGATTCCAGTGCAATATTTGGACTTGAACAAAAATCAGAGGTTGACAGGTTTCCAAAACTCAGGCAGAATTTGCAGCAATTGATTGTATGTGAATGAAAACCTGGAACATATAAATATCCATCCCAACAGAAAAGACACCAGTGAGATATTTCATTAGGTTCAGAGAAAAGTTACATAAAAATTTAGAAAGAGATATAGATATTGAATTAATAAATATCATTGTTACCACATGTTTTAAATCATTTATCCTCTTTTTCCCTTTTTCATAAAGCAAAAATAAGCAAAAAGAGAATACCTCCAACCCAAAAAAACAGCACACTCCCAAGAAATAAATACCAAGTCCTTGCATGAATATTATGAAAATAAGTACTGAAATAACTAGAAATTCTAAAACAAAAAGGTAGCTTAGGCCTATTTTTCATTACCAGTGCATAGTACCAAACAAATAAGACAAATATGGGAAGTCCATGGTCCATTTTTTCAACAGGAAGAAGCAATTACTAAGTGCATAGTAACTACTTACATATAAGCTCTAAGACAGCATGTTGGAAAAAAATAACTTTTTTATATGAACAAACCATTCTTCAGAGGATGTATGGATCAGAAAGTTTTTGTTTCTTTGTTTTGTACAGCCTTTTCTCAACCTGTTCTTTTACCTTTCCATTTTGTTAAATATATTTTTTCACACATTGTTTCCTATAGAGAATACATAATATGTAATATACTTGAGTTAATGCTAGCAAAGCAAAACAAATTCTTACAATTTGCCTATTTGTGGAATGGTTATCATTGCAAATACTATTAGTATACTTTTGCAAAAATTCCTGTGTAGTCCTTATTATTGGGCAAATTAGTCCTTAAATTGGACAAATATTCGATAATCATTTATTGAACTTAAAGACTTGCTAAATTTTAACAAAACCAAGCTGTTTTGAGTTTCAAAATAAACTTTATGCAGAAATAACTAAATCAAATACATTAGGGAAAAGTTTAAGGTACTGTATATGTTTACTCCGAGACACTTCAGCTCTGGACACGTATCTTTTCCTCAGCCTACATATTACATAAAACAGATTTGACAAAAGTAATTTCACTGCACACATCACACCACACCGAAACATTCACTACCTTTCAAATCTCAACTGATTTTTTCCACTTCTGATTTGCCTGTCTGAAATCCATCTGTAATAATGAAAACAAAGGGAAACAAACTGTAGAATGATGTTGGAATGGAATAGTTAATAGCAAAGTATACTTTATGAAACCTTAGGGAATCTAGAAAATAAACAATGATCAATATATTGAAAAATCTGATGGATAAAAACAATATTTTCCAGATGATTTCCATAGAGAGAAGAAGAAAAATCAACAAACTTCCTAGAAAGCTTACATTTGGCAGCTAGATTTATTATCTGCACACTACTCAGCAAGAGGACTTTTTGGAGTTGAATGTACTCAGAATGGGTATCCTGTAGAGTAATTCATACTGTGTATTGTGTCAAGAAACATAGGCCAAGAAGTAAATCTGAGTGATCAACAGCTGCTAGTATGTGTTGTTTTGGTACATCTGCTTCATCTCTCAGCTTGTCACATATTTAAAAAATAATGCAGTTTGCTTTAAGGGTCAGATTTTGTTCCCATTTAAAACAGAATACATTCAGAGCCAAGGAGGGGAGCATGTGTTAAAAGATTTCTGTCCCTTTTTGTGCTAGAGGAGCACTAGCAATTTTCAAAGCAAAATTTACTGCACAGGACCCCACTGAAGATAGGACCAAAGTTTTGGGAACTGTTCACAGTAAAGACACTTGCGTATTCTTGCTAAGCAGGAAAAGAGCCAAGCATAAGGCTGCATGAACTTATATATTCATTGCTGACTCTCCAGCAAGTCTAAGCAAGATGTAACTGAAACCTAATCTAACAAGGAAGACTAGACCCCACATAAAAAAAAAGAAGATCTGAGAGACTCTTTCCTAATTAGACAGAGTCCAGCTGAAGATAGTTGTTTCAAATGATCATTTCCTTTTCTACACACCTGCCAGTGTTTGGGGCTGCTGCCTCCTTTGACTTTATCTCCCAGCATTTCCTATATTCTTAGCCCACACTGTCATGATTCATGCAAATACAGTCTGGTTAGGAAGCAACAAGAAAGAACTGTATATTCAAAGTAACTCTTTTCTTCTGGCTTCTTTTAGAAAACAAAGCCATAGAAAGTAAGCTAAATACAGAATTCTTTAACTCTGAATTCCAAAGAGTTTGCTGCTCTCTAGCTGCTCTGAGCAAAATTATTTTCTAGTAAGATTGTTTCACAGATAACCAAAATGCTTTTGGGCTGTATGTGGGAGTTGGTTATTGCCACATGTAAGCAGTCTACAGAAATTAAGAGCCAGATCAGTATTAGTAAAACAGACCTTGAAAGAGCACTGTATTTATTTGTTACTAGCCTACAAAAAATCTTTCACATCATCACCACCAAATTCAAGCCCTAAAAGCCCAAATGAATCACAGAATTGTTAAGGTTGGAAGGGACCTCCTCCCCAGGTGTAGGACCTTGCACTGTACTTGTCCTTAGTGAACCTCATGAGGCTTCTCTGTGCCCAACTCTCCAACCTGTCTAGGTCCCTCTGAACGGAATTAACATGTTATTCCATTGACATAGTAACAAGAATACAATGTCAGCTAATTGGTACTGATTAACTGCCTCTTAGTCAGCAAAATCATCTATTTTGAACAAGTCTACATGCAGTTTGCAAGAACTCTGAGAACTACAGCATGCCAGTAATCCTCCCAAACTGGCAACATGGAGGTCTCTGCAATAGAATTATGTTCCTTCTGATCAAAAGACAAAATGAATGAATGTCAGAACTAATATATTTCTCTTTCATTTATAGAGCAAAAGATCACTTCTAGAACATGATGAAGCTCTTCATAAATGGTATACAGGGCTTGTTCAGCCCTGATGATTTCAAACATGATTTTCAACAATTTTGAGAGAAAATCCATCATGAATCCAGCTGTGTCTATCCAGCTTGCAGCTACTCCAGCAATTTTGGACATTTGCATATAGTGCAACCACATCAAGGCCTAGATTTTCTTCTTTCAGTTAAGAAGGTCCCCAACTGAAGTATCTCTGAAAAAGCTCCAGATGACCAGGCAATATGATGCTGTGTTCATAATACGAATATCTTACTGTTCTTTCCTGATTCTTTCTTGGAAGTTTTGATGATCTTTTACAACAGAGAAAAAAAATTTATTTGGTTCTCTAGCAAGATATTTTCAAGCTCAAGTGCAATATTTTGTACTAACACCACAATGGAAAAAGCAATGTAAACTAATCTACACATAATTATCACACTCACAATATTCAGATTTTGTCATGAAAAACTATTTTGTCTGGAATTACTTCATAGACTTCTCAAAATATTATGTTGCAATTCTCCAGCTGCAGAACATAAGCAATATATGTATATGTATTTATATAATGCAATACAGATATATGGTTAAAACTTGCAAAAGCAGACAGGCAGCATATTTTGACAGGGGCCAGCCAGAGCAAGGTGTTCATCTAGGCACTTAAAATGGACTGCAAATCACAATTTTCTGGCCCTAAACGCTGGAATGTTCTCAGTTCAAATTTTTCTGATCTAGCTGTTCCCTCACTGAGGGGAAGGACAACAAGGTTCCATATAATAAGCAGCACAATTCTTGACGTATTCAAAGCAGTTATTATTGGCCCATATTCTGCAAAGCAAGTATACTTTTTTTCTAAGTATTGAATAATTCCTAAGCACATACACTACTGGGACTACGAATTACTAAATATTATGCTCATTATTCTATTGTATTACCACCTGAGTAGGTCAGTTTTCACT